>JAADXJ010000770.1:0-14765 GCA_023337735.1 Pythium biforme
AGGTAGTTCGCCACGGCCGTCGGCGCGAGCTGGATCGCCGCGAGCATACTCGTCCACGCGGCCGAGAGCAAGAAGATAAGTACCATGGGGAGGCCCATCCAGCCAAAGATCGCATATTGGCGCTGGACACGGCGGCGCAGGGTCGCCCGGACGTTGCGGAGCACAAGCATCGCTTTGGTATGGTGGAATGTGGTGGCTACTGTGCCGCGTTTGCGGCGTCACAGGGTCGAGCGGTCGCACGGTCTTGTCTGTGATGGTGCAAGAGAACGCACTATTTTGAGGCATCGCTCAGTGTCAAACACACAGGCGCATTAAGACGCGAGAATGTCGGCTTAAGACGGCAGCATCTCTTTGTTGTGCTGTCGCAACTGTGATTTTGTATGTTCTGCTTTGCCAATCTCGCGATTTTGGGGTCTCTCTCCCTGGTCAGCGGTTCAGGGCGTAGTCGATTTGGTGGCGCTCGTCGACATCGTCCAACGCATCGTCTTCGTCTGTCTAGTACCCTCCGGCCTCGGCGTGATACGCGCGCCAGGGGCGGGAGCTACGAGTAAGAATGCGCTCCACGTATCGCCGGAGTTCGGCTTCAGCTTCGATGTCGAGCGCTCAGACGACGCAGTCGCGGGGAATCGGGCCCGACCAAATACTCGTCGACCTGCGCGCCACGGAACAGCAGTGGGAAGCCGTGCACGTCAATCTCGTACATTGTTGACGCGTTCATTTGCGTGCGCCAGAGCACGGCGTGCTCCTTGTTCGAGAACACGGACACGAAAGGACTCGCGACTGACGGATCCCAGCTCAAATGGTGGAAGCGCTGCGTTTCGAAGTCACTTTCGTGTGCGCACATGGGTCCGATGGCCTGACCACCGCGCGGTGAGAGCTCAAAGCCAGCGTTCCCAGCGTACCCGACGCGCCACACGGTGCTGAGGCGCTGGTGCACGTCCACACTGAGACTCGTGAGGCGGCTGTACGACAGCATTCTTGGGCTGCTCGGTAGTGTGGGCTGGGGGAGAAGGCAGATTGAATTGTGGCGATCGGCGTGCGGGCGGCGAGAACCGAGAAGTGGTTCCGCTGCGACCGACTGGCACGGCACCATATTGGTACTTCGGGTGGGACGGTATCCTGAGGCTACACGTTGAAGGCTCGCTGGCCATGCTGATTTGTCCAGACTACTAGCCTACCCAAGTTCAATCTTGGGACGCGCGCTGTATGTGGCCACGGGTACCCACGGGCGAACCAAACAACTGGCAGGGCAGCACTGCATCGGAGAACCCCCGTCGGCGTTGGCGGAGCGTCTACAGTGCATTCACACTGCGGCGGTGCGGGATGTGAATCTTTGCGAACGTGGTCCCACGTCCGACGTGATGGAAATGGGTGCAGTTTTTTGTCTGGAACTTCTGTTCTAGACTGGAAACTGGAACTTTCCCCCGGCTGGTGACATGCGCGTGTCAAGAGGAGAGAACGCCGGCGGCGTGACCCAGGCCGGTCTCTTCAAACAGTAGGATTGCACGAGAAAGCATGAGCGACGGCGGCACGGTCGTGTACGTGCTCTGGGTCGTTTGCTGCGCGCTCTACATATTCGTGGGCATCCGGCGCCAGCGTCGGCTCAAGCAGCTCGAGCAGTGGGCCGCGCTCCACGCACCCCTGCGGGGCGCGGCCGCGGCCTCGTCGCGGCTGGACGGCGCGCTGCGGTGCGTGGCGGTCCCTCTTTCTTACTAGTATGATCGAATGTTGGTTCTAACGGGATATCCTATGATGTATTCTGATGCAGCGACGCGGAAGACGGGTATCATGTATGCGACGTGTGTGGCTTTGAGAACCTCACGCGACGCATCTTCTGCTTGCTGTGCGGCACGACCGTCGGTGCCGACGGCCACGTACCACCGTCGCGACTCAACAAGCGACAGCGGCGCGCGCGGTGCGTTTTTGACGCTGGGATCAGAACACTCAACGACAAAGGAGACTGACGCCATTCTCCTATGTGACGGTATGATACGATCCAAGCACGCGCAAGGAGTGGCAGCGGCAGCTCGACGACCGCGGTGGCTTGCGGTGGGTGCGCGTTGCGCCACAGAACGGCTGGGCGACCATGGGCCAGCTACCGGCGTACAAGCTCGAGTTTCAAGTCGAGCTGCCCGAAAAGAAACCCATAAGCGACGCGCAGGTTGGGCTAGAAGAAAACCAAGAAGACAGAAGAAAGGAAGCGCCGGTCATGGCGAGTGAACGTGCGGAAGCACTGACTGAAGGCCGCTCGACGGCAGACCACGCGGAAGGGACACTCGAAACCGACGAGACGCTGGACATGCCCGGCTCCCCACAGCCGCGGCTTCTACTGCGAAGCCTCGCGGACGTCGACGCGGAGATTCATTCGCAACTAGTGACGTCTGAGATGCATCTGCTGGATGCTGCGAGCGCCGACCCATCGCGGCTGAGCATTCGCTTTACTCACAACGGCGTGGACAGGAAGCTAGGCAGCGCGGAGCCGGACGCGGAGGATCAGCGCAAGGCTGAGAAAAAGGCGTTCATCCACGACGCCAGCCTTCCATTTCCGTCCAAGCTCGTGCAGTTCATCGCCCACTCAACAACCGTCCAGCAACCGTCGGCAAGGACGTCGGCAGCCGACAGTGACGCGGCCTCCAACAGCATTTTGTTGCGCGTCGATCGCGACCGCCTTCTCGCCGACTCAATTGGGACGCTCGCGGGCTTGTCCAGTGAGACTGTGCGGCTTGGATTCCGCATCGCGTTCCGTGGGGAAACGGGTGTCGACGCCGGCGGTGTGTACCGCGAGTGGCTGCTCTTGCTCAACGAGGCCATCTTCGCGCGTGAGGCTGGGGTCTTTGCGTGCATGGACGTACAGGATCAGACGTTCTACCTGAATCCATTCTCAAAGGAACTGCTCGGCGATCACCACCTCGCACATCTACTGGCGGCGGGGCGTCTGTTGGGCCGTGCGCTGCTCGAGGGCAACGTCACGGGCTTCCACTTGGCGCTGCCGCTGCTCAAAATTGTCCTGGGCCAACCCGTGGGTCTCCACGACCTCGAGTACTTGGACCCAGAGACCCATAAAAGCCTCGTGTGGCTACTCGAAAATGACCGCGTCGACGCTCTTGGACTAGATTTCACGGTGCTCGAGAAGCTGCCGGACGGCGCAACCCGCCTGATCGAGTTGATCCCCAACGGCCAGGAGATCGACCTCACGGACGCCAACAAGCGCGAGTTCGTGGAGCGCAAGCTCAAGTATCTGCTCTTTGACCGCGTCCGCGACCAGCTCTTTGCATTCCTCAAGGGTCTCCACGAAGTTATCCCTGTCGAACTGCTCATGCTGTTTGACGCCGACGAGCTTGACTACATGCTCTCCGGGTCCGATGAGATCGACGTCGACGACTGGGAGAAATACACCAAGTACACAGCCAACCTCATCGACCAGCCCGTGCGCACGTGGTTCTGGGAGATCGTGCGGGACATGTCCAACGAGCACAGGCGGCGCTTGCTGCAGTTCGCGACGGGCGCGTCGCGCGTGCCGCTCGCGGGCTTCTCGGCGCTCACCAGCTACGACGGGCGGCTCTGCCCGTTCACACTCAAGGGCGTCCCATTGGAGCAGGAGCAGTACATGCGAAGCCACGCGTGCTTCAACCGTCTCGACCTGCCGCTGTACGGCAACAAACAGCAGCTCATAACAATGCTCGCGGCCGTCACGGCCGACGACACCAGCGTCCAGGGGTTCACGTTGGTGTAAGTATGTATTGAGATAAGAGGGAGTAACATGGCTACACTATGACATCACGCTGGGACCTGTGGAATTGCATACAAAACCTCTCTATACTCATAAAAAGCGAAGCTCTCCAGATTTTGCGTGGATATTCTAAGTCTCTGATTCACATTGCGAAAGATGGAGCTGGCAGAGCAGTACGTCGCGACGGCGCGGCGCCTCTTTGAGACCGTGCCAGGCAGCGCCGCGCAGCGCAGCGCGAACCAGTGGCTCATCGGCTTCCAGGCGTCGGCCGACGCGTGGCGCGTCGCGCTGCTCGTGCTGCAGCGCACGACCCAGCAACCCCAGCAACCCCACGACAACAGCGGCAGCGGCGGCGCGTGGCAGCTACCACCGACCGTGCTGGTAGTGACCATGCAGTTGCTGCGTTTCAAGATCACCAGCGGATGGAGCGAAATCAACGAGGAACAGCGCGGCGTCGTGAAGAAGGTGCGCGTGTTGAATGCGTTCGGCCGGAAGGGGAGATCGGTGGGGAGGTATAATATTGATGTGCTTGCGTTGGGTGCATGCGACAGACGGTGCTTGCGTGGTTGAAAGAGGGCGACACGACCTCGGTGTCGGCACCCGCGGTCCGCGTGGCGTGTGTGATCGTCGCGAATCTCGTGGCGAAGATGTACGCGCGCGAGTGGCCCATGTGGCACCAAGAGCTCCAGCAGGAGGTCAACCAACAACAGTCGTCTAGTGGGATTGTACAGGTACGAAATCTCGTTCAAATGAGGGGCGTCCATGAAGGGCAATGTGTTCAGTGGTCGAGACGCTGTGTTGGCAGCTCTTGGAGATCTACGGTGCGATTCCAGCTCAATTACAAGCTGCTGTGACGGACACCAGTGCGGCAGCTCAGCTTCCGGATGCGTTTAGCAGCCACGTCGTGGAGATTGCGCGAGTGGCGCGCGAGGCGCTCGCGATCGGGTGAGTTGTATCACTGACGTGTAGTGAGTTTCGTGAGAGAGCCTGCTAACGTAGTGGGTGGTTGTGTAGAGGACCTGTGCGGGACTGTGCCCTGCGGTGTATCGAGCACTGGGGCGTTGGGTGCGTCCCAACCTGCCCGGAGCTCGGCATTGACGTCGCTCTCTTAGCGCAATCATCGCTTCTTCCTGCACTATTAGAACTGGGCCTGAGCGGCGAGGAGCAGGTACGAACTGGTATGCGCCTGGTATCATGTCGAATCGCTGCAGACTCAGCATTCTCTCGTGCCCATCGTACTCTGGTTGGTCATAGGCTGCGAGTGAGATCGTGGCCGACGTGTTCATGAGCACACTCAGTGACCCTCTATTCCTGTCACCCAAGATCATCGACGCCGTGGTCCACACAATCTCCTATTTGCTGTCTGTGAAGCAGGCTTTGTCGATGCACACGCGCGACGAATCGGATCCGGCACGTTGGCAGTCGCTGTCACAGATCGCGAGTTCGATTGCGATGCACCATGCGGTAGCAGTGTTCTCGTCTGAAGCGTTGGAGCTTTACACCAAGATGCAATCGGTGCCCTCCGTTCAGCCGCCCCCTTCCCTCGCGATGCACTTCCTGGAGCTCGTCCTCGCCTGCACGTCGTATCCAGACGTAGAGGTTGCGCAACCGACCCTCGAGTTCTGGTTCTTTCTACTAGACAATAGCGTTCACCAGGGCGTACAGTTACGCTTCTTGTCGACTGCTGTCACGACCGAGCAGCTCGTCGGCGTGCTCGGTCGTCTTGTCAACGCGTTGATCGAGCGATGTCGGTATCCACAGCGACTTGTGGACGCACAGACGCTGCCGTCGGCGATGCAGGACGACGCGGAAGTGGAGGGCATATCGATCCTGCGAAAGTGAGTGGTGATCTATGCTTCACGCGCATCGTTTCGCTGCTAATGTGTCTACTCCACGGATCGTAGGGAGATTGCCGACACGATCTTGAGCCTTTTCGCGAAGTGGCCGGCGAGTCCCACGACAGAGCCTGGCGCCGCGTGCGTGAAGGGGATGGCAGCTTTGTTGCATTCCTCTACGGATATCGCGACGCTCGAGGCGGTGCTGTTCTTGCTTGAGTACTCTATCGAGCTCTTCGACATTGATTCGTCCGGATCGGAAGACGAGGAACTCGAGGATGACGAATATGGTCTCGCTTTGCAGTCGTCAAATGAAGGGGCGCACCTCCTACAGCACATTCTGCTGGACGCCCTCGCATTGCCCAGCCATCCTCTTGTTCTGTATGGTGTGACGAAGTACGTACAGCTCCCTCTGCATAATTGAATCGTCTTGCACTCACCACCGGCGACTCGCGTCTCCAGATTCTACCAGTCGCTCACCAAGTCGCTCGTGTTACCCGGCGCTGTGTACATTCGCGTCGCGCAAAAGCTTTGCGAAGGGCTGGGTACGGACGTATCCTACGCCCTCAGCGCGCACGCGCTTCTTGGCCTCAGCAAGAGCATCGTGTGCGTCTACCGATAGACGTTGCTACGTTTCCCTCGTGTCAGGTGCTGATATGCGTGCGCTGTTGTGACGACACTGTAGTCAGTACACCGAAGTCGAGGAACGTCGAGAGCTACTGGAGGCGCTGGCCACCAAGAGCCGAGCGCTTCGCTCTCCCTCTCACGCTGCAGGGGATTTGCTCGAAGTCGCTTTCCGACTGACGCAACACCTATCGGAGTCGGGTGCGTTGAACCCTGGGATGGAAGGATGGATGAGCGAGTGAATGGTCTGATGCCTAGTCGTTGCTCGCGCACTTTTAGATTTCACGACGTTCTGCAACGCTGTGTTGACGCCGCTCACGGAGCGCGTCGCCAGTAGCGACGTCCAAGTCGCCTCCGTGGGCGTGACACTGCTCGGCCGTGCGATCGGTGGCGTCGAGAACTCCAAGCTCAGCATGGCGGTATCCGATCAAGTGTGGCCACTCGTGGCAAAAGCGATCACTTCTCATAACGCCTCCACTAGCTTCCGTGAGAGTGCGCTCCAGTACTTCTCCTCGGCCATTGCGAAGAACCCCTCCGCGTCCATGGATCGGCTCCACGAGATCGTCACGTACTGCACCCAGTGGTTCCCTCATTCGGCCTCCGTAGCGACGTTGCAGTGCCTTTCTGCTGTGGTGTCCAACGACGCGGCCCACGATGCTCAATTCGTGCCTGTGGTGCACAAGATCGCCGAGGTACGTTCAACTTCGACGAGCCGGCTTTGCGAACCTCACAAGGGACTGATCCTTACTCTGAATGCCAAGACCACTGTGACCGTGATCACCCAGCGTGTCAACTTCGATCCCGCGCTGGACGACGAGAGCAACCGCAAACGTGTCGACTGGGTCTTCTCGCACGAGCAAACCACCGAGCAACTCACGCCCGAGGTGACCGAGCTCTTCGCGCTTTGGCAGCTCGTGCTTCGCTTCTTCCCATCGACGCTCGCGCCGGCGCCGGTGCTGACGACCTTGCTGCGCTTCTGCTGGCTCCTTCTCGACGTGGACCACCAAGTGCAAGAGATCTGTGACAGTGTCTGCGACTTCATGCTCGACGCCTGCAGCTCGTCGGCGCTGCTGAGCTGTTCCCACACGGTCTCCGAGACGCTCGTCGCGGCGTGTCCGCACCTGCTGCGCGCCGTGCTGGCATTCTTCGGGCCCAAGCGCGCCCACTACAAGCAACGCAACCTGTGGCACTTTCTTTTCTTATTGCTCCACGCCCCACGCATCGCAACACCCCTCAAAGGTGCGTTGTGTGGTTCCCCTCCCTGTGATTGCGGAACACGTCCTGCTGTTGCTGACAGTGCTCTCTGGGTTTGTCTGCGTATAGCCCCGTTCCACGCGGCACTGGCAAGCCTCCTCGTTGGTGAGCGCGCGCTGTGCCCACCGCTGTCCATGGAGCAAAGCCAGTCGCTCGCGGACGCGCTGTCGCGTACGACGCACCGCCACCGCTTTGTCGCGCTGCTCACACAAACGGCCAAGCAAGTTGAAGCCATGTCAACAAACTAATGTGGACCACATGCGTACGGGACCCGATATGAGAATAAAATGAGTGGACCACGCTAAAATCGGACCTCGTCAGAGCGCACCACACAACAACTTTGACCCGCAGAGAGATTTCGAACGTTGACTTCCCAGGCACCTTGATAATGATGCAGCGCGCTGCGAGCTCCACGATGACGCGCCGCGTGCGCCGCTTCTCCACGGTCGCGAACGGCGCTGCCACGGCCGCGGCTAAGAAGGCGCCTCGCCAAGGTGGGCCCTTCGCTAGTCTCTCAAGAGCTACGGGTCCTTTGCTCACGGATGCTCCTTTTCTGCCTTTGTAGAATACCCGACGTCGTTCCTCTCGCACTTGAAGACTCAGAAGATGAGCGTGTTCAACATCGGTATCGCATTCCTCACGCTCTCGCTGTCGTCGCAGCTCGTGACGGCGAAGCAGCGGTACGAAAAAGCCGAGGCCGAGACCACGCAGCTCGGCGAGCGCGTGCAGGTGCTGGAGGAGCTCGTCGTGAGTCTCGGTGGTACGGTCCCGACGGACGAGGCCAAGGCGGCGGCCGCGACCGCGGCAGAGGAAGCCGCGAAAACCGACGCTGAGCGCGTGAAGAAGACTCGCGAGGAAGAGGTGCGCGCGCTGACCGCCGTGGCGTCGGCGGCCGCGGACGAGGGCGAGGACGGCAAGCCCAAGAAGAAGGGCCTTCTGATTTAGGGCCGCAACGAGTGCCCATAAAATATACTGGCCAACGAAACCCCATGTCGTTGCCGTGGGCGACGATTACGTAGCGACTTATGTTCGTTCGAGGGCGTGATGTTACATACGTGCATTTCTTGATACGGGGGACTCGACTGTTGTGCATCCCCGGCAAAATGCTCTACCACCCATCCAGTATGGCGTTCTAGTAGCCTGTCTCGACGAGCGCAGGCAGATAAACGATCCGTCGTTGGGGCAAACTGTCTTCACGGTCGCTTGGACGTGCCAGGCAGCGCGCGCTTGGTCGAGTTGCTGTCGAGTCGGTTCATCTCGTTGACGGCCGTGAGGATCTCGTTGATGTTGGTCTCCAGCACCATGCCGCCCATGACGATCTCGTCCAGCGCGTAGTGCACCTTGTCGCTGTGGAAGATCAGGTCTAATTCGCACACGTTCTCGAAGATCTTGTCCAGCGTCTCGACGAACACTAATACGAAGCCATCCCAAAGCAACAACTTGTGAATGACGATCAATGACGTCCCGCTGTGCTTGAACAGGACGTACCCTGGATGAGATCGAGGATGCCGAGGTCACTCTCCTGCTGGTCGACCGCGAAGACAAAGTAGAGCGTTGCGTAGTGACGGTAGATCAGCTTGACGCCGTCGCCCCAGTACCGCACACTACGGTGACAGACTCAAACGTTAGTATGGTCCCCTCCCCGTTCATGCGCGTGCGTGACAATCGGCAACAGTGTGTGCGTGCCACGTACGTTCCCTCGAGGAAATTACAGAGTGTGTCCGGGCGCTTCGACACCTGCGTATAAATATCGCGGATCACGGCCTGCTGCTCGGCGTCGGGCTGCATGCACACACAAAAGTCCCATTCATGAGCGATTCCCGCCCGCGGCTCCAGCCGCTGGGGTACAGCGGTCGGGAAGACGCACCACATGCTCGTAGAATTTGACGATACGCGGCTTCCCGTGGTTGTTGACGATGAGGATACCCTTGATCATGGCGCTCGCGCTGCGGTTACACGCGTGGCGTCGAGGAGGAAGAAGACGGCAGCGCGGGCGGGGAATGTCCCTCGCGGAAACAAACGATGGCGCTTTCGGTGCCGTGCGCTCTGGAAGGTTTTTCTGTCGAAAGATACGTGACTGGGAAATAAAATATTCTTTGGATTGGCTGAAAATCTGTGTTTGTCCATCTTTTCAGCGAATCATATACTAGACGCTGCCACTTTGGCTTCGAAGCAGAAACTGGTGTGTTGGAGAGAAGGGCGCCTGCAGAGGAGGTACTGTAATGACGACGCCCGGACGCCGCGCCACGCGGCCCAGCGTGCGGATACAGGACGTCGTGGACGTGGCCGTGGACGACGATATGACGGAGCGAGAGGATGATGAGCAGACCGACCATAGTTCCACGGGCATGGCCGCCGACAGCCCTCGCAATCAGGCCGCCAACACACTGGTGAACTCGACGCCTCCGTCCCAGCCGGTCCACTCGCCGCCGCTGTACGGTAGCGGTCACCAGTCGCCCGCGGACTCCACGACAATCTACGCCGAGGACGACGACTACCGCTCCGAGACGTCGTCCTCCGAGACCTATTCCAAGGAGTCCGTGAGCGGCGCGCCACATACGCCCAAGAACGTCTCTGCGTCGTACACGAACCACCGGGATCTGTCGGCGCGGCTCAAGCGCGCCATCCACAGCGGGGCAAGTGAAAGCACATTGTCATCATGCTTCGACGGATCGATGGTCGGCGCCGACGTTGTGCTCTGCGCAAGAACCATGAGCGAAGAAAGTGGGAGTCGACAGGACGACGACGAGGACGCTATGGCAACAACCACGCCGCGGGCAGCAGCCGACGAGATCCACAAGTTTCACGCACACCGGTTCATGCTCGCCGCGAGCTCCGAACCGTTCCGGGCAATGCTAACAGGCCGCATGCGCGAGTCCGCGCAGCGCGAGGTCGAGATCCACGGTGTCGACGCCAACATACTCGAGAAGATGCTCGTGTTCATCTACACTGGAGGTATACATGTCGCCAACGTTTTGTAGCTGCTCAAAGTCTGGCGGATGGCTCACCACCTGTTGGCTGTGTGTTTTTTTGCAGAGGTGACGGTGGACTTGCAGAACGTCGTTGGGCTGCTGATAGGCGCCGAGATGTATGCGCTTGCTGGGCTGCGAGAGATCTGCAAGAGCTTCGTGCTCATCCACGCGCAGGACATTTTCCGGGATCCGCAAGTCGTCCAGATACCGGAGAAGGTGCTGATCGAGGTGCGCTTATGCCTGGAGATCTCGGCGATGCCATTTCGAGAGTTTGTACTCACCACGTGGTGCGCTGGGTGTGCCTTAGATTGTTGCGAGCGACGACCTCCAAGTCAAAGAGATCGCGTTGATGGAAGCGCTCGTGATGTGGGGCGAGGCCCGCGTGGGGTCCTCGGAGAAGCCCATTCTGGACATTCTTTCTGACGTGATGGAGCACGTACGGTTCCCGACCATGAGCGTGAGCGATCTCTACGGCAAAGTGCGACCCTTAGTACAAGACGGCATTGTCTGCGAGGCGCTGCTCACCGAGGCGCTGTTCTACCATCTCAAATGGGGCACCCACGCGTCCAAGGCGTCCCACCGCATGCGGCCACGCGCTGGCGCGACCGCACTTCGAAAGCGCAAGCGTGTATCATTTATTCAGCACGTATCGTTCGTGAACGAACAGTAAGTTTATGTATTTTCAACGAGTGATGCGTCGGCCTTTTGACCTGCTTGGAAGGGCGGCGCCTTTTGATCTCGCTCCGCATGCGCAGTCGCAGTCGCAGGTTAGGTGACGCAACAGGCAGCGCACAAACCAAGGAAACGAGGTGGCTCTTTCGATCGTGTCGGTTTACATTGGCATCTTACTGCTAACCGACTCGCGTCTCTCCCTACGCTGCAAATCTACTTCTTCTTTCCGCTCGAGGCGGCTGCCTCCTCCTCCTCCTCCTCCTCCTCCTCCTCATCGTCGTCGTCCTCGCCCTCCACATAGTCCTCGTCGTCGTCGTCCTCCTCCTCCTCCTCGCCCTCGTCCTCGTCTTCGGCCTCGGTCGTGTCGTCCTTGGCGAGACCACGCGCCCAGAGCAGGCGGCCCGTGAGCTTGGCCGTGGCCTCGTCCTTGAGCGATTCCTTTTTGGTCGTGCGCATCTCGCGCTCAAAGTTGGCGCGCCACGCCATGAACGACTCGACCGTGACGGGCGTGCCGTGGTCGTTGCGTTTGACCTGTTCGGCCTTGTTGGCCTCGTGGAGCGCGTCGGCGGCGTCGCTGGCGTCGTCCGCTTTCTTCCGGATCTCCATGCGGCGCATCATCTCCTGGTACTCGGAACCGTCGTTGCCTTCGCGGTTGTTCTCGACGAGGTACTCGCGCAGAGCCTCGCTCACGGTGTACACCATGGCCATGCCCATGTTGTCCGAGATTTGCTGCATGACGATCTGCTTGAGGTCCTTAAACTGGGTGTCCGTCAGCCCTTTCTCCAGCACGATCTCGATCTGCGGCTCCTCGTCCGGGTACGATGCCGGGATCGAGCACTTGAGTGAGAGCGCGACGTGGTTGCCCTGGCCGTCCTGGTTCGGCACGATGTGGATCTTGTACGTCAACGGATCGTCCGTCAGCTCTGTTGATACAAATGATCATGAAATGTATTGCACGTTAGCAACATAGCATTTTTCTCCCATGGAAAGATACACGCGGATCAATCCACGCACTGGTGAACTCGTCCATGTAGATGGCCTCGAGGGCCTCCACCTCCATCTCCTGCTCTTCCTTGTAATCTACCCAGCGTTCATTCACACCGTCAGTACATCAGCTCAGCGCGTATGTTAGCACACAGACGGATCTGCGCGCAGCGCGCGTTCTCCCCCTTTGGCGACGCGCGCGCGCGCCGCCGCCGCTCGGCACCGCCCGCTCGGCCTCCATGCATACCAGTCATCGTGATGCGGTCAATATGAAAATGAGCGTCCATTGGTCATATTAGATCCTTTCACGCATTTTGATAGGCTTAAATTGAAAAACGACCTGCTCACTTTCTGCGGAGAGAGCACTTCCGGCAATTTGAAGCGAGGCCGACAATATGATCATCACGGATGACGAGTACAAGCACGCGAAGGAGGCCTTCGTAGCGGACCTTCAGGGCACGACGGGTCGCGAGGTGTTCTTCGTGTTTGCGCTCATGCCGGTAGGTTTTCCTAGGTTTTCCCCTCGCGTTGGACGCTCGATTGTACTTCCCTTGTGGCCAACGCATTGGGATCTGAGAGGTAACTTTGGCGTGTACGTGTCATCGTACCAGGGAACGCAATGGCTGTACTCCGAGTTGCTGCTGCTGCTCGAGGTTGCAGGCCTGCGCACCGTCGGCGCCGGCTACTTTGTACGTAATGCGATTTGCTCGAAGCGTAATATCTGGGTCGCTGTCGGAAAACTAACCACGGCGGGACCGAATGGCACATTTTCCAGGCACTACCGGTGATGATCCTCGTTGAGTTTCTCGTGCTCACATTGCCGAGCATGGTCGCGCTCACGCTCGCGCAGTATACACTACCGCTGCTCGCCGCGGTGTACTTCACGGCCGCGGTGCTGAACCGCCTGTCGTGGAAGCACGCGCGCGAGTACGTGCTCAAGCAGTGCCGCAAGGAGAAAATGGGCCAGCTGCTGGAGAAGGAGCTGCCTTTCCTCACGTGCTTTCGCGCGCAAATCATGCAGTCCACGTACGTTGTTTCCATGCAGTATCTATTGCGGATGATAGTGGGATTTCGGAAAGTGACCTCACGAGTCGATGTGATGAAGGGTGTTTGCGATCCTCGCGGTGGACTTTACCGTTTTCCCTCGCCGATTTGCCAAGACCGAAACGTTTGGATTCAGTGTGGTACGTTGTTGTTGGCGGTGTCGCATCGATGGATAGATTTCAACCTCGCTCCTGACGGGCTCAGTTGTAGATGGACATTGGTGTCGGCGCGTTCATCGTTTCGTCGGCGATAGTCTCGTCCTATGCTCGATCGGCTCGCCCTTCGGCGAACGACAAGCGGTGCGTCGAGGTTTTTTTGTACCTTGCTTAGCCGTGTCCAGTACACTGGCTCACCCTCTCGTTGTATGTGACAGATCCCGTGTGCACGAGCGTCCAAAGCCCATCGCAAGCCGTGTATACAGCTTCTTGCGCCCCATCGCGCTCGTGCTGGTACTCGGCACGGTGCGCTTCCTGACGGTCAAGGGCGTCAACTACCAGGAGCACGTGACCGAGTACGGCGTCCACTGGAACTTTTACTTCACGCTCGCGGGCGTGTACCTGCTTTTCTCGTGCCTCCAAGTGTTTGGTGCTTGGGCCACGTCCCCCATGACGGCGATCGTACTCAGCGTCGGCTACCAAGTCTACCTGACCCACTTTGGTGGCGAGGAGTTCATCATGAACGCGCCGCGCGACGATCTCTTCTTGCAGAACCGCGAAGGCATTCTCAGTCTCTTTGGTGCGTGCTTGTCACCTCAACGGGCACGGAACAACGAGATCGCTCACGTGGATTTTGTGGTGTTAGGCTACACGGCGCTCTATGTCGCCTCCGTGTACGTCGGCCAAGTCGTGTTCGGCTACATGGACAGCCACGGCGGCAAGGCCGTGCGCAACATCCGCTGGCTTGTGGTCACGCTGGGCATGGCCACGCTTGTGCTGTTCGTGGCCACGTTCCTCTCGGTGCGGCTCGTGTCGCGGCCGTCGCGGCGTATGGCGAACCTCTCGTATGTGCTCTGGGTACTCGCGCAGTCGCTGTTCTTGCTCACGGTGTACGCCGGCGTCCACGTCGTCAGGTGCGTCTACAGTGTATCGGATCCCTCTATTGAGCCGGCGGTCTCATCCTTTGCGGGTCCATCACCACAGCCTGCTGCCGCGCACGCCACTGCTCTTCAAGGGCACGAGTCGCAACCAGCTCTTCGTGTTCCTCATTGTACGTGCCCATCGATCGGAATCGATTTGATCTCACTCCAACGAGGCGCAACACCCACTAACCTTATCATCTTGAAAGGCGAATCTCGCGACCGGGGCCGTGAATCTCACGATGCGCACCATCTACGCGAGCGCGCTGACCGCGAGCGCCGTGCTGGGCGTCTATATGCTTGCGGTCTCGGTCGTCGCGACGCTGCTCGAGCACGCCAATATCCGCATCAAGCTCTAAAAGTCTGGGGAGCTTCAGAGGTTCAAATCTTCCATTTTTGAAGGGGTTCCACATTCCGATGGCAGGGCCAAGTCGTGCAAGAGACGCGCACGATGTGTGTGGTGACGGGCTCACACTGCCTCGTCATAGCCTGCCGCCCAATGACGTCGTGAGGGAGCCCTCAAACCTCTTATACTCAATCCTCCTCAAATAAAGGCCCTCTTCGTGTGATTTGTC
>JAADXJ010000771.1:0-14757 GCA_023337735.1 Pythium biforme
ATGGACGCGTTGCAACACATCAGCCGTTTCTGGCGCGTGTTGAACCTTCCATCTCGTCACAGGATTGAACTGGACCGTAGGCTTCTCCAGACTCCACCGAGGAGCTCCGATGTTGGTCCTGTACAGTACACTCGTCTTCGCATGCTGCAATTCACAACAGCGATGTGAATAAGTCGGCTGCGTTCCGAGTACCAAGCGCGTATCTGGGCCACACAACACGCACACCCAGCGGGTAGACGTTGTCCTCCTCATCCTGTGCGCTGGCAATCGCATGATGGCGCAAATACCGCGCAGCATCATGTACAATAAATAGGGCAGCACACAATCACACAGGAGCAAGATACTCCGCATCATCAATGTGTACCTCACGCAAGAAATAAACGCATACGCTCATTGGAGGCGATGGGTCGGGTTGTTAACCCTCCCGATCCCAATACATGATGATCGTGCTTGTGGGACCTACGATAACTACGATGAATGATAAACCTTAATCAACCCGCGCATCTGCGAACTCCGCGTCTTCATCATCTTGTTGCCCATGCGCTTGCTCTTGATCGGCTTCATGTGCGTTCACTTCCTCCTGCGTGGCGACGGCCATCGTCGATAAGGCATCTGTTGCCTCCCCGTTATCTTGGTCTCGTCCTTGGTCGTCATCTAAAGCCTCCGTCACATCCATAGTATCAGCTTGATTATACACGTACGTGTCACCGTATGCCTTCGCGCCAAGGTCGGCAGCTTCTTCGTCTCCTTCGGGAATCGCTCCCTGCATCGTCGCCCGTGCGACTGCCAGGGCTGCGATCGAGAGGGCTTCACGTAGTGTCTCTGCTTCGTCTTTGTATCCCTGGAGCATGCGCTCCATGTCCGAACGAGACTCCAACTCTCGTTTGAGCGATTGCTCGGCGGCTTGCGTCGCGTACTGAAGCTGGAGAACGCGCTGTCAAGATGCACAAGAAAGTATCAGGCGATACATCTCAGCAACTGAACATTGGAAAACGCAACGTACAGTCTTCTCAATCTCGAGCACGTCTATCGTAAGCTCGTGCTGTTTCTGTTCATGATCCAAAAGCATTCCGACGAGCCGGAAGACCCGCCACACGCGCAGTAGTCCCAGCAGGCGAGCCTCTGTCAAGTCCGAGAACAGGCGTCAGAGGCCGTCGTTCCAGCCACCCCACTAAACGGCACCGTACCGCTGGATTCAGTGTAGATCTCCAGTGCGATTGATAATCCGACCACTAGCACGTCTAACACGTAGCCAAAGTGCGTGAAGAAGCGCCGCCGGAATGTGAACACCAGCACCGCGAGCTCGATCGTGAAGAAGACTATCGTGAAGCCGGCGAGCGAGTCCAGCAGTCGCAGCACGATATTTACAAGCGCTGACTGGTCCGCAGCATCCGCAAAAGTCGCATCTACGTTCAACGCACCGCCACTCTTCTTGGACGAGCTCCGGTCAACGAGCGACTCGAGTCGGACGATCTCGTGGTGGGATCGCAGAAGCAGACTCGCGACTGTGGAAACCAAGTCGAACACAATCAGCGCAATGATCGCGGTCTGGACCTCCGCCGTCTCAATGAGCTGTGCCACACGGCTGTGGAGCTTCTCAACCTCTTGTTCACCCTCGCTGAGTGCCAGATCGCTCGCGACAACCGGCTTCTTCACTGGGTCTGATTCTGCGACTTGTGACGCTGCGCGGATCGCAGCGCCACGGCGGCGTACCGTACGATCACGCACAGCATGTGCAGCGGACGATAGCTTGTCCAGAGCTTCTACAGAGGTTGCTTCAGCGCTGGTCCTGCGCTGCGTATCCACTGCCATCTTCTGTCTGCGTTCTGGTGGTGACGCCGGCAATTGTCAGACTGCTGATCCTGCGAAGGGTCACGCGATCGCGTATCTCTCTAATAGAGGGTGGTTTGTTTGCAGCTCTTCAATTCGCTGTAAGAGCAATCCTCAGACCAAGTATCAGCTCACACAAATTTCTGAGTCTGATCCATTCTTTCTCCTCCTCCTTCGTCATGCCATTCCAGAAGGTCCAGAGGGGAAAAGCAAGGGGAGACGAAAGCACGCCACGATCGCCATGTCCAAGGAAGAATACTTGAGCAACAAGTACAAGAAGTGGGACAACTTCAAGGTGCGTACGATCGCTCAGTGGCTCTCTGCTGTCCGTTAGAAGCCCCCTATTGACGCTACCATCGCTTGGTGTGGTTTGCCGTCAATATCAGGATGATTCCGACTCGGACAATGAAGGCGCGCCGCTTAAGCCCACGCAGTTCGACGTCGAAGGAGAAGGTGCGTGTCCCTATGTCCCTAAACTTGCATGAGTATGCATGATAGTCGTTGCAGAGGTTTAAGCTCTCTTGCTTATCGCACAGACGACATCGTGGTGAGCACCGAGACGCTGCTCTCGCCGCAGCAAGTCGACAAGTACAAGCGCCTCGACCAGCCACACCAGGAAGTGTGGCAGATCGTTGTGCGCAAGCTGCGCGTTTGGTCGGCTTCTAGCGATGGCGCCGCCGAGGGGACCGACGCGATCCCGTGCCGCCCGTACTGCATCCTCGTGAACAACCTGTACCCGCTGGGCCAAGTTGTCTCGAAGAAGATCGTGGACCCGCCGGAGGTGTACCCATCGGCGCAGGAAGTGCTCGACGTGACGCTCCAGGCCATGCTTGACCCGCCGTCGAACACGCCGCAGCATCGTCCCAACAAGATCACGTTTCCGGACAAGACGTTCGTGGGCAAGCTGCGCAAGACGTTTGCGGCTATCGGCATCGAATGCTCGTACCTCTCCGAGTCGCAGGGCATCGACGCCTACATTCAGTACGAGAACACACACGCTTTCGATGGTCATGGGCTATGAGTTACTCACTGACAGTTGCGTTTGCCGTGGATAGGGAACTGTCGAATCATCTCGTGCGCAACGATCTCGCGTCGGTCGCCGAAGTCAGTGGCCGTCCGGGGCTTGTTTCTGGCGAGGGCATCACACCCGAGCTGCTCAAGCCCTTCTACGAGGTGTGCGCCAAGTACGCGCAGCTCGAACCGTGGACCAAGCTCGCAGAACGCCAGGCGATCCAGATCGACACGCGCGAAGAGATCCGCATCGACAAGCGCCACAAGGCGAGCGGCGGCTCGGTGTTTGCATCGGTCATCGCGACGAACACGACGCAGGGCCAGATCCAGGGCATGGCGCTGTTCTTCACCCGGTCAGACCTCGAGCGCCGTGTGCTACCTGCCGGCGAGAAGCTTGCACTTATGGAGAACCCAGCACTGCGCCGCTGTGGATTCTGCGACAAGAAGGCACCAAAGGACAAGGAGCTCAAGAAGTGCACGCGGTGCAAGTGCACGTTCTACTGTGACGCCGAGTGCCAGCGTTCGCACTGGAAAGACCACAAGATCAATTGCGTCCCGGCCACCGAGGTTGTCGAGACGACGGAGCGCAAGATCGTATGGGGCGCCAAGGAGATGTCGATCCTGTACGGCGCGCAGACGTCGCTGCCGTTTGATGACCTTGACGCGATCGACAAGCACGACCTTGCGATCGCCAAGGTCAAGGGTGAACCAATGTACCCGGCGCCCGTGGCCTTCAAGTTCGGTGAGCCCGGCATTCCCAATGCGACCGATCTGCTCTGGCTCACGCGTGGCCTGCTCGCGCACATCGAGTTGATCGAGAAGCACCCGCTGTTCATGCAGGCGACGATGGCGTCCCAACTCGGCCTCGAGGAAGACGACGCGAGCAAACAGGAGCAGCCGAAGGTCGAGATGACCTGTAACTCGCTGGGCTTTGACGACCACCTCGTCATCCGCAACAGCACGGTGCTCACCATGCAGGATGTGGAGAAGCTCCGCGATTACGTCGCAAGTAAGAAGGCCGGCCGACAGTCGGACGCGTCGAATGGCGATGCTGATAGCGACAGTGAGACCGTGAATGACGGCGAGCAGGGCGACGACCAGTCCAAGTGCAGCATCATGTAGGCTTGCTCTCTGTCTCCTCTTGTGAGCCGATAAAAACTGGGAGGAGTTCTGCGTGTGGGGCTCCTGAGGATGGATGAATGCGCTTTATTCACAGTTTCCGTACTAATAAATAGCGTGACAATTCGCACATCAAAACACTACGTTTTCTTCTTTCAGACCAACACACGACGCAACACGACGGTGAACACGATCGTCGCGATAAGCAGCGAATCCATGCGGTCGATGACGCCGTCGCCGACGCGCAGGTACCGCCCGGTCGACGAAACCTTGGCGACTTTTTTCAACGAGATCAAC
Source organism: Pythium biforme (assembly GCA_023337735.1). NCBI lineage: Eukaryota > Oomycota > Peronosporomycetes > Pythiales > Pythiaceae > Pythium > Pythium biforme. The sequence goes on from JAADXJ010000771.1 coordinate 4,258, forward strand.
CACAGCTTGCCAATATGGGACAGTATGATCGCGGCGACCGACGCGCCCATGAAGACGAAAGTGTTGATGGGCAGCACGTCCTTCGAGAGCATCACGCTGGTGACCAGGAAACTCGCGGCGACGCCAAAGATCAGCGCACCCGCGAGCTTCTCAAAGTTTTGACGCGACGACAAACGGGCACTCAACGGGTGGGTCCACGGGAACTGCGCCTCGCGCAGCATCTTCTCCATGAGAAACGAGCCGAACTCTGCGCACGAAATCACCAGAAACACGCCAAAAACGATCGTGTGGCGCGACGCCAGCTCGTCGCGGTCTTCGTCAAACTCTTGTGAGGGCTTGGTCGTGAACGCCGTCAGGTAGTTAAGCACGTTCGACAGGCTCGCCAAGTAGACCAGGCTGGAGATGTCGAGCAGCGCCATGACGATGGTCTCCATCGGGTCTTTGCTCGTGACGGCCCGCGCGATCATCACGAGCAGCGCGCACAGCATCAGCATGTGGAACGGGTCGAGCACGACGCTCGGGTTGGAGGTCGAAGCCGACGGCGGCGAGAGAATCAACAGGCTCGCGGTCGAGAGAACAAAGTACACGTACCGGAACAACAAAACCGTGGCGTCGCGCAGGTTGGGCGCGAGCGAGCAGATCCACACACATAGGAACGCCGTCATCGTTATGTAGCTGACCAAGAGTTTGTCGGTGACGAGGAACCAAGCGACCAGCAGCGCGAAGCCGCCGCTCACGAGCGCAAGTAGTAACGCAGCAGTCAGCTTGCGCCCTCGAAACCAGCGCTCTGCGAACGGCGTGATCGCGCAGGTCTGCAAGTCCACCGAGTAGTTCATGATCTGGCTGTAAATGTCGCGACATGTCTGCTTCTGGTGGAGCTGGAAGGGGAGAAAGAGCCGTAGGCGTAGCCGGTACGCGAGCCACGTCGATTCGTAGGCCGCGAGCGCCGCGAGGAAAGCGTACACGAAGGGCAGCGCGCGGTTCTGCGTGGCGTGGGCCGCGACAAACAGGCCGGCGCCGATGCCGAGCAGCAAGAGCAGGTCGAACGCGACGCGCGTGCGCTGCGCGCAGCTCACGGGCGCGTCGAGGTCGCTGCGGTCCCACCACGAGAGCTTCTCGGCGCTCTTCATGGCCGATTCATCGTCGTCGGCGGCATGCGCGCCGTACTTGTCGAAGCTGAGCACGGCGATCGACGAGCCGCGCGCGGCGTCCTCGACGTCCATGGCCGTAGCCAGCGTGCTGTGGCCCGTGCTCGAGCGCACGCGTTCCGAGGCGTCGTGGAACATGGCCGACGCTGCGCTGGGCTTGCGCGGCAGCCGATGGGGCTTCATACTTGACGTGCAGCAGCGGGGGTTTAACAGGGAGCGAACAATGCCTGGTGCTGGCGATAGTGTCTGAGAGTTCTAACAACGCGGGACTCGGCCAGCCGACGCGACAGAGAATCGTATTCGGTCCATGGGTCTTGAGCTTTGTCTTGGTGACCAGGTGGGTGCGGTAGAAGGCGCATCCTTTTCATCAGGATCCGGTTATCCACCAATTATAATGCGAAATGTGTAATTTTAACCAATGAAACTTTGGATCTGTTGGGCCAGCTGGCGTGGACTGAATAGTTTGGCCGATCATTGAAGGGTTCGAGCCAACAGGAGCAGGACGAGTTGCTTGGCGGGTGGCATAGAAAGATTGGCGGAAAGTGAGGGAGGCGGGTTCTCTCAAATCTCCACGGATGCGCGTTTACATAGAGATACCGCGCCGCCTTTGCATGCATCACACGAACCATGTTAAATGGCACGCATTGGTGGGACGGGAGACACAAGGCACTCCCAAGAAGAGTCACTCGAGCAAGGAAGCTCTGTCCCACGTCGCATGTTTTTATGAGCGGGGACAGGGCTCAGGACCTGTATGAAAAAATACCTTCACTAGCAGTTCAAAATAGTCTGGACTGCGATGGTAACCTTGAACTGTGTAACTCGATGCATTGCAGAAGACGATATATCATTGAATGACTTTGTGTCGTTTGACACAGCCGTTTGTTGGGCTGCCCCAAATTGCTGCTGGTGCATGGTCATTGATTCCTCGCTCGCCCTACTGCCCACTGCCGAGTGCTCCTCGCCCCACGCAGCATCTTGGTCCCTCACCCGCAAGCCTCGCATCCGCCCCACAGCAGCAATGTCGCTTCAGTCGCTGGAGAACTGGCTGTACATGTCGTACTTCCTCGCGACCAAGGCCGTGCCCATGGTCGCCGTCGGCTCGTCGCTCGTCTTTGCCGTCTCCCCAATGTGCGCGTCTCCCCCTCTTTGCTGTCTCAGTTTCCGCGCTTCCCTTGCTCACTCACATCTACTCCATCTATTTGCGCTGACAGGCACACGGTGCGCACGATCGAGCGCTCGGGGAGCACGCTCCAGTTCTCGTTCGCGCCGTTTTTCTTCTTTTTCGTGCAGTCGCTGATCTACACGCTCTACGGCTACGTGACCACGAACGCGCTCATGGGCTGCAGCTCGGCGCTCAGCTCGGTGCTCGGGTGCCACTACGTGTACATCTTTTGCAAGAACGCGCACGACCGCACGCGACCCGTGCGCTACCTGGCCGTCTCACTATCGCTCTTGGCGCTGCTGAGCGTCCACGCGCTACAGAAGACACCCGAGGAGTCGCAGCTATTGATCGGCGTGCCGGGCAACATCCTCAGCCTGCTCACTTCCGCGTCACCGCTGCTGCAGGTCAAGAAAATCGTGCGCACACGCGACGCGTCCTGTTTGCCGTTCGGCATGGCCGTCATGACTGTCGTCGCCGGCGGGCTTTGGCTGTTGTATGGACTTATCCTACAGGACCCGCTCGTGATCTACCCGAACGTGTTCGCACTCACGATGGGGCTCATCCAAGTCGCATTGATCGTGCGGTACAACTCAGGAACGAAAGCAGCCGCCAGTGCGTCACCGACAAGTCCAGAGAAGACGAAGGAAGTCACGACTGGCGCAGTGGGCTCGTCGAGTTGTTCGCCCAAGAGTACGATAACCAACGCCACGGCCAACAGTATCATCAAGATCTTCACGAGACGCAAGTCGTTCCATGAAAAAGTGTAAAGATCTTCTCTTTCCCCAATCGTAGGCGTGTGTGTGCGGTGGTTATATAATCTCGTTCCGAGACGACGGAAATAGCAAACAAATGTTGCCCTCTAGCTGCTCACGTTCATGCCCAAAGCACACACACTGGCCGTGCGAAGCCCTGTGACCACGCACAACGATGCTCGAATCCAAGGACTTTGTGATCGCGAATGCCGTAGGTGATGACGCTTTGGATGGTGCTACCGGTAGGGCGATTCACAGCCCGTGCTGACCCTGTCCTCTACATTTGTTTTTGTATTTGACAGCGCCATGGCGAAGTGCAAGTGGAAGTCTTTGTCGCCGGCGACGGGATCAACTACCCGAAAAAAGGCCAGACCGTCGTGGTCCACTACGTCGCCTATGTACGTTCTTCGAGCGGACGATGCCCATCGATGAAAGGGTCCGATTTGACGTCGTTGCTGCGTATTATGTAGTTGCAGGACGGCAAGAAGTTCGACTCGTCACGCGATCGTGAAAAGCCCTTCAAGTTCAAGCTCGGCGCCGAGCAGGTGATCCCTGGTCTCGACGAGGCCGTTGAGCGGCTGTGCATGAAAGAGCGCGCTAAGATCTTCGTCCCGTCGGATAAGGCCTACGGCCGCAAAGGCTTTCCGGGGCTCGTGCCGCCCAACACTCATCTCGTGTTCGATCTCGAACTGCTCACGTTCCGCTAACATTGTATATTTCTTTTCGTTTCACGTCTTGGCACCGAGCAGCTCTTTCTTCTTGCGCTCAAACTCCTTCTTGCGGTAGAGCTGCGCCTCGCGCTCGTCCAGTTTGCTCTGGATCTGCTTGATCTGCGTCATGTGGCGCTTGGTCGCATCGTCGCGGAGCTTCTCGAGGCCGTGCTCTTGCTGCACGAGCTCGTCTAGGAATGCCGGCGTGACGGGCAGCGGCTTGTGGAGCTCTTCGCTGATCACGCCTTGCATCCACTCGATCTTCTCTTGCTTGGCGCCACACTGCTTGGCGACACGGCGGAAGTCGTCGCGTCCCTGGAGATGCTTCGTGAGCCGCAGCGTGCCCTGGATCTCGCGCTCGTTGCACGTTTTGCGCCATTGCAAGTGCGCGATGCGTTCCTCGAGCGAGGCAAATGCACCGACGAGCTGATGGCGCGAGGTGTGCGTACTCGCGACGGGCGACGGCGACGCCGCGGCGGTGGTGGACAACGACGAGATGCTTCCTGGCATCGCGGACTTCGTTGCTCCAACCAATGCAGCCCAGCGAACTGCCCCAAAAGAGCGCAGAGCCAAGATGCGCGAGCAAGTGTTGGGCAAGCAGCGGGATAAGATCGCCTCTTCTTCCAATTGTGCCTCACGGGTCGTCACCGTCCAAGCCCAAGACTCTAAATTTCGCGGCGTGTTGGTGTGGTCAGTAACCACACAAATAGCCACGCGCCCCGACGGTATTATACCTCCCTGTCACACAAGGTCGATGCACACATGCCGCTTGCGTCCGCCGCCCGCGAATGCGAGTATGCTCCGTGTGATCTCAGATGGCAGCGACAGCGGCTGCATCGCTAGGCGCACGGTCTTCTCGTAGTGGACAGCAGACCGTTGGGACGGCACTTCCAAGTACTTTGCAGGGAGCCCGAGTCGCGCTGCCAATTTGATTCGTCGCTCGCTAGGCGCACCCGGACGACGAGAGCTGTGCGTGGCTGGCGCGCGCCGTACCTTCACCATCGCAAAACTTTCGATGGCACTTTGGGCTTCCAACATGACACCGACCGCTCGGGCAAATTGAGGGAACGCCGCGCACCCTTTTGTGACGTGGAAGCAGAGCGTCCTCAGTGCTGGGAAGCCCGGGTGCGGTAAATTTTGGAGCGAGAGCATGGTGCTAAACGCTTCCATCCACGAGCACGTTAGGCGAATCGACGTCACGCTGGGATAGACGTCCATGCGGGTCGCTTCCCAGCGCCTCCAGCACGCCCCGTCATGGTCAATCGCGATGGATCGCAGGTTTGGACACGACGCGAGCAGATCATTCACATCGCGTGACGGGAGAGGCCACTCGGTCGCCAGCTCCAACGTCGTCAACGACGAGGCCAAGGCTCGAATGCTGTACAGGAGCCCATCGGTCGCGCTGGAAGTCGACTCGATGGAACGAGCACGGAATGCTACGAGACTGGCACAGCGAAGTGGTGGGTCCTGCGTTCTGCACTCACCGTAGAACGACATCTCGCGCATACCTCCGAAGGCTGTGGAGGCCGAGACCGTATCTTGCTCACGAACGTACCCAACACCCACCCCTGGGACCACGACCGCCTGGAATCCACCCGAAAGTGAACCAACCAGATCAAACGATGTGGTGTCGTCGAGCACGAGCACGGGTTCGAATGGCGAGTCGGGAGCAGCGCTGGCCCACACGCTCGCGCCGGACTGTACACGTACTGGGAGTAGATCATCCACTGCGTCGTCACCATCACTCATTTCGAGGACGCTTCTGAGCGCGACGATTCCATCACGCTGCATGGCACCAAGGGCACGAACGTCTTGCTCTCGAAACGCACAGCCGTCGATCGTGAGCTCTCGCCACGTCGACGCGGCCGTGCGCTCGTGGAAGACCGCGAAGCCCAGCCACGCCCACGCCATCTCGGAGCTGAGCACGTCCCACTGCCAATCCACGTCCTTTCGAACGTGGAGTCTGTAGACACGTTGCGTGAACGGCAGCGCCGAGCAAAGCGCCGCGAACTGGTGCTCGCCGACGTTCGGCAGCTCGACCTCGAGCGAGCGGATCTCCATCTTCGTGGCTGGTGCACAGCTGTCATTTCCATCGTCCAGTCCGAGCAGAGTTCGATAGAGTCTTGCATACACAGACTGGTCCTCGATCTCGTCGTCGAGCGTCCACTGGGCCATGCGCGCGACAAGCGGCAATTCGGTCAGCCAGCGCACGCCGTCGAGCGGGTCGTCCGAGCGGAACCGTCGCTGGTTGTCAAGCGATACCTCCACGACTTGCATCGCGACCTTCGCTGTCCTTAGGTCTTCCGTGAATGTGGCCACCGCGGGAAGCAGGTACTGCGTGTCCATGCTCGGCAGCGCGAGCGCGAGTTGCAGCGGCTCGATCGGAGTATCCCGTCGGGTCGTCTTCGTCACCAACGGCGCTAGTCGTGCCATCGCCTCATTTCTTTCCATCTCATGGTACTTCTGACCGAGCCCCACAAAGCCTCGCAACACGGTGTCAATGTACTCGGTCTCGCACGGCCGCTCGAGTGGGTCGGCGTCCACCAACGTCACGATCGGCTCGAAGCGCAGCCGCACGCGTGGGAACGCGCGGTCGAAGCGCGGCGACGTTGCGCTGGGACCGCCAAGATCCACACCGGCGGCGAACAGAAGCGCTTCCCAGAGCTGCGCGTTCCGATGCGGCGCGCAGCCCGCGCACTGCGCCAGCGCACGCAACACCTCCACAAAGCTGCGTAGCTGGACGACCCGTTCGAGTCGCGTGCCCGCTGGAATCGCAATTTCGAGCCACGGGAAAGCGCTTGGTTCCAGCACGGACCGCGAAACGCGCACGGATATCTCCTCGACGTGCGCGTCGCGCAACAGCTCCGCGTAGCTCGCTGCGAGCGCGAGCGCCTCGCCTTGAAGAAGCGAGCGGGTGGTGCTCGGCATGTCCGCCTCTTCGAGCTCGTGCGAGCCAGCAGTAAATCAGGTTTTACCTAAAAACTTGTTTTAGGTTTGCTAATATTATCAAGAGAGGGTACAGTATGGATTAGGTTTGTAGAAGAAGGTATGTGTACTTCGGGTTCATTATCTTGTCGCGTTCCGACTGGTTGGGAGCGGACAAGCGAACCAAAATGGGCGGGCGAGGACGTGGGCGCGGACGCGTGCGCTTCGGTGGCAGCCGCGACTCGGCGCTGAGCGACGTGCTCGATGAGACGCGCGAAGACCTCGGGCTCTCGCATGCGCAGATGGAGCTGCTCGCGGTGCGTTTCGCTTGTGTTGAGCGCGCTCTCCAAGAACATGAGATATTGATTGATGCTGCCAAGTAGACCGAGACGGGTTCGGCGCTGTATCCGCCGATGCAGCTCCCACAGCCGGAGGCGCTGACGGACCGCGACGCGTACTTGATCCAGCGCCAGCGCGTGATCGCGCACAAGCTCGACAACCTGTACCACCCGTGGGGCCAGCACGGCGCGATGGCCGATCCGACGGACCCGGCGGCGTTTGTCCATGTCACGGTCCCGGAAATGCAGAAGGCTGGCGAAGTGTTCGTGCCCGAGGAGCTCCGCTCCAACACGATCAGCGGCATGCGCGTCGCCGGTGTGTCCGGAAGCCACCAGGTCATGAAGCCGCGCGCGTTCGAGCAGGTGTTCAAGTCGCTCGAGGCGCAGGAGCAGTCGGGCAAGGGCAATGCGCCGGCCAACGACGACGACGACGGGATGGACGAGCAGGAAGAAGATCTGGTACGTTTGTTTTCAGCGGCGCCAATGGAGGAGGAAGTTCTGATGAGGATGTGGGTGGCAGGGTGACGACATGAACGACTACACGTTCGACTACTACGACAGCGACGCCGTGAGCGACGACGGCGACGAAGAGGTCTTCTTCTAGAGACATCACGACTACGAATGACTGCTCAAGAGAGAGAGAGAAGGAGAACCATGTACAACTACTACGATACGAACGATGGACGCGTAGCGGAGAAGAGCGGGGAGACAGAGAATACTCCAAGTGGGAGTCATCTCCTTGATGGGTTGTCTGCTTGCAGAGACATGAGGTCCTCACAGACACAATCTCGAATAAAAACAAAAGCATATTTAGATACTACGCATACGCATGATCGTACGATCTTTCCGTCGTAGGCACCGATCGATCGTCTGCTACGGCCGACTAACCGCTTCTTTGCTGGACTTGGTGCGTCGTCGCTCATGGCCGTCCACGGCCACGTCTTCCTTCTCATCCTTCTTTTTGCTACTACTGCGCAGGCATTCATTCGTGCTCACCGGGAAGGAGCGAGGAGCCGAACGCGCTGACCACGCGGTTGTCGTCGGCCGCGTTGCCGGCCTGCGTGGCTTTCCACTCGGCCATTTTCTGCGTGAGGTACTCCTGCATGCCCGGGAAGTTGGCGGGCGCGATCGGCGGCGGCTTGACACGACGAATGATCTCTCCCGGGCGCGGGCGCGTGCGTGGGCGGCCACGGGGCTTGCCGGTGCCGCGGGTCTTCTTCTTGGCGCCAATCTTCCCAGCGTGGTTCGCATCGTCGTCCATGTTCTTGGCGGCCTCATCTTGCGCGAGCACGCCCGCCTGGTCGCCGACCGCGCCCATACCCGGTGGCATCAGCCCAGGCAGGAAGGGCAGAGGCATGCCGTAGCCCCAGAGCGGGAACTGCTTGAGCGCCTTCTCCATGCCCTCGGGCTTGGTGCGCGCGAGCACGTCCTTCTTCGGCGGGCGGCCGCGCTTGCGCTTGGGTGTGTCGTCGTTGCCCATGCCGAACGCAGCCGCCGCCATGAGCGGCATGGCCGACGCATCGCCGTTCTGGGCGGCCATGGCAAGCGCATCGGCCGCGCCGGCGCCGGCTCCGCCGAGCTCACCGGCCTGGGCACCCGCGCGGCCCGGCGAGTTCTGTCCGTCCTGGGGCGAGCCCTGGTCGCTCTGGCCGTTCTGGTTGTTCATCATCATGAGCGGCATCATGGGCATCATGACCATGCCGAGCGCCATCTGGTGGGCCATGGTCGCGACCGCCGACAGATCGCCCGGACTCATCTGCTGCAAGTGCTGCTGCTGCATTTGCAAGAGCTGGAGCTGCTGCTGCACGAGCTGCTGCTGCTGCTGGGCCGTCAGATCGGCCCCGCCGGGCGCCGTCGCACCGTTCTTCTGCTCGTCCGTGCCGTCCGCCGTCGCCTCTTGCTGCTGCTGGGCCGCCTGCGCCATCGCCAGGGCCGCGGCCGTCTGGTGCTGCAGCGCCGCCACGGCCGCCGCGTCGTCCGTCATCGCGCCAGGGGCCGCGCCTTGATCGCTCTGCTGGACCGAGTTCATGGCCAGCAGCGCCGCGCTCGGCAGCATGAACGGCAGCCCGAGCACGCCGGCCGCCTGGGCCGCCACCGCAGTCGCGCTGGTACTCGCATCAGCCGCTGGCTTGGCCTGCGTGGCCGGGGACACTGGCGCCGTCGGCTTGTCCGCCATCTCGTCGTGGGATCGCTTCTCCGCCGGCATTGAGTCGGGGAGAGTTAGTTGCTTGGACCGCGAGAAGACTTCAACACTAAGTTCCTGTGGGGCCTAATGGCGGCTTCTCACTGGTACAAAAAGCCGCGTTGTGGCGCGATGCGAGGGGGCGGTTTTCTTCCTCTCGTTGGGCGACGCGACAAGCATTTTCAAACCAATCGCCAAAGGCGAGCGAGGAATAAAACCTTACACAGAGAGTTCGTTTGAATTGGTGGAAAAGAAGGTTTATGTCGAAACGAGATCCTGATTGGCGGAAACATAGAGGAAGACATTTAATTGGTGGAATTTAAAATGGCGGGCGCTGAATGGATGGGTTTCCGCCAATCACGGAGCGGCGATCAGCACAGTTGCTGGTTGCATGATCGTACGCCACGGAGTAACCGTGTACCAAACGGGTACAGGTCTGACATGGCTACACGGGAGAAGCTACTAACATAAACCATTACGACCACGCCACGGCGTTTGGACCAGTGCCTTGACAGCGGACGCGTCGATGTGGATGGCGTGCCGCACGGGGCTCGACGCGAACTGGAAGATGGTGGTCAGTACGCCTCGGTCGGCAAGGCGTTCTAGCGAAGCGTCGCCGCGCTCGATGTGGTGGTGGAGAACACCGAGGAACTCGGCCGTGCAGGTCCCGCTGAACGTAGCGTTGGCGACGAGGTACGCGCGGTCTGCCAGCTGCAGCTGCGCCAAAGCCCCGGGCGTCGACGTGAGGCTTTGCGTGGACGGCACTGGCTGTGTAAGCCGACCTTCCCATTTATCTTTGCAAGCGCTTGCCCAGTGCAAGTAATGAAGTGTCGGCACGTGGGTCAGAAGCTGGTCGAGCATCTCACGGCTCTTTTGAAACCGGTCCGTACCGGTCGCAGGGACGCAAATGCGCACCGCGCCGAGGCTCCAAGTGGTTGCGCTAGGCAGTCGCGCGTGGGCGTCACGACGCAGACGTGGTCGTAGTGGACGCTCAATTCACGCTCCTCCAGTCGAGTGTTGGCCTAAGCCACTGGGAGGAGTGTATTGCCAGAGCGCTCGGGCACGGCTCACGGCGAGCACATTCACTGAAGGACACGCTTGGAGGATCTGTACTAACGTTCCTGCTGCCGCGTTGCTGTAGGAGCTGATATCGAGATTAGGTGAGCGCAGAACTGAGTGGCCGCAGTACATGCAGAACGGCTCGGGCCAGTCTTCGACATGGCAGCCGTTGCTGAAGTGGTACTTCCGTCGAAGCATCAGACCCGTAAGGCCTCCCATCGACG
>JAADXJ010000772.1:0-14755 GCA_023337735.1 Pythium biforme
CCATTTCTAGCCAACCAAGCACCAACCATCCCAACCCAACAAGTGAAGTGTCGAGCATCTGCGTTTTGGACTCCAAATCCCGAACCCTTCAACGACTAGGGGTAGTGGATTAAGCGATTTGGTTGGCAGATAATTGGGAATCAGACAAAACCCTGAACCCTCATTCACAGTTGAAGTGGGTGGTCCATAGAGAGTGAAGCAACAACGGCACAACGCCCAGTGCCAGGTTTCAGACTCTAGTCGCACACACCAACAAAATGCAAGGGTAGACTTGGTGGCCAGAGCCAACGTGACCATCTAACCTCAGGTTAAACGTCTCATCGACCCACGTTTAAAGGTGGCTTGGTCGTTCTAGCTGCATATCATTCTCGAATTTCCATGTCTCTCGACTCGTATTTGAGGCAAAATTTCGTCAGGCTCCTCTTCCTCGCTACCCTTGTTCCGTGTGGGTTTGTTTCTTCGCTCACGCTTTCTCAACCAACAAGTTGAAGTTGTTTCTTCTCACCCATTCATTGGCTCTAAATAGAAGCATACCTTGTCATTCGACATTATGATTGGCCTAAATTCTCACATAAATACCATTGATTGGTTGAAATAAGAAAGGGGAAGGGCCGTGAAGGGGTAAGGTTGATAAGACAGCAAGTCGGAACCACCAACTGCGTTTCGCCTCACCTCGGCACTAACCTTTCTCATCACCATCGCCCAAGAGAAGAGGAAGAGGACAGGCCGCTTCCCCACGCCCTCGCTACCTTTGTCTCTCTGTTCGCCGACCGCGCGCGCTAATACCCCGGCGCTTCGCCTCAGCCTCGCGTTCCAGCCACTGCGCGCTATTTCCTCCCGGTCTCGCGGTCTAAATCTGCCCAGAACGAGCCCCGCTCAAAAGCGCGGGCTTCTTCCGTCCCGCGACTTCAACACAGGTGGGTGAGGACGGCGCCTGGACGGGAAAATAGATAAGCTAATGGGCCTTGTGTGGTCTATGCAGGCGGCGGTATACATTCTGTCCAGGGTTGTGTGCGCGCGCAGCTGGGACGACTAGGGCTCCCGCCGTGTTGGTGCGTGTGCAGGATGGTGGATTGTGTTTGTATGGGCTTGTGTATGCTGACTGCTGGAGGGCTGTGTCGGTATGTTAGCCACTCTGTCTAAGGCCCCTCTCCACCCACGCGAATAGCCAGCAGCGCCGCGACTAGGGCTCATCCAGACGGGTCTTCCTCTTCCTTTGCTTTCCGTTGGTCTCGCCCTGCTTGAAGCGGCCCCCAGAGCCATTCAACTTCAATCGTCGAGTCTTGTCGGTCTATCCGGTCCGTTTGACCCGCTTCGGTCTCCGCTTCGGTCTCCGCTTCGGTCTCCGCTTCGGTCTCCCAGTCAAGTCGGTGCGCAGGCTTCAACCATGCTCACGATGGTCAACAACGAGCACCAGGCCAGTCCCACGACCACGGCGTCGGTGGCCGCGGGCGGCGCCATCGAGGGCGGCGCCTTCCATCACCCCCATCACCACCCGTACGTCTCGGTCTCCTCCGCGTCCGCCTCGTCCGCGGCAACAGCGGTGGCGCCGCCCAACATGAACGACGAGAACGCCGAGCCGCGGCAGCGCAACATCCCCGTGCAGGTGCTGGTCAAGCACGAGCAGTACGCCACGGGCGCCGGGGCGCTCAGCGGCGACGAGAGCTCGAGCAGCATGCAGTCGGCGAACGCCGCGCACGACGCCAAGCGCCCGCGCGAGAAGCGCTCAACCAAGTCCAAGTGCCCGCCCGGTCTGCGCAGCGGCAAGTGGACGCCCGAGGAAGAGGCGTTCACCAACATGATCATCTACTACTTCAAGCTCGGCCATCTGAACGTCGAGGACGGCACGTCGCTGCGGTGGTACCTCGCGAAGCGGCTCAACTGCGAGGCCATGCGCGTGACCAAGAAGCTCAAAGGGAACAGCTCGATCGGCAAGCAGATTTTCCGCGCGCCCGGAGACTCGGAAGAGAACCGCCGCGCCACCGAGGCCGCGGCCCGGGAGCTCGCGGTCGTCGAGAAGGCGTTTACGGATTCGCTCGCGGCCACCGGCCAGCCAGCGCCCGGCAACGCCGCCACGGCGGCCGCGCAGGCCGCCGCCGCGTCCCGCGGGAAGCGGGCGTCGCCCCACAAGCCCGCGGGACTGCCCAAGCCGCCGCACCTCGAAGCACGGAAGCTCGTGGTCCCGAAAGTGCGCGACAGCCTCGCCAACAGCGAAGACGCCAAACTGCTGATGCATTTCTTCGTCGGCGCCCACGACGCGACGTCCCTCGACGACCATGTCGTCTCGGCGGAGAAGAAGCGGTTATTTAGCGACGTCGACACGTCTCCGTCCACGGCGTCGTCGCAGGCCGACTCGCCTGATCCCAAGCGCCGGTCCATGAAGATGGAGGATCTTGTGCGCACGGTCTGATGCGTGTGTGCCATCATCATACTGTGCTGTCGTGGTGCGGGGCAAGGCGGAGGGTTGGCACTTTTCGCCATCGGCCCTGGCACCATTATTTAGCTTTTGTAGACTTTTTCTATTCCTCCGACCGCGCGATCGATCGGGAAATTTTGCATTCGAAGCTTGCTCGTCGTCTGGCGCGTACGATTCGGTCGAGTTGGCGGCATCGTGGCTCTTTCGTCTCTTGCGGTTCACGGTACACTAGCATTTTGGCCAGACACGCGTCGCTTCCCTCACCTGTGAGATAGTTCGAAGAACAAACAAGACAATAAACGAACCCGACAAAGAGAGCAACATCGAAACGAGCGACGCCCACCATCAACCCCCACGCGCGCGCAGATAAGTTAATATGAATAGACATGATACATTACCAGTTCCCGTCGCCCGCTGCCGGACCCTAGGACAGTGCGCGCTTCGCGGCCCACTCCTGGAGCCACTTGAGGTCCGTGAGCGCGTACCGCAGGGCTTTGGTCCACTCGGTCTGTTTGTTCCTGAGATAGAGCACCGACCGGCCGCCGATCGTGTGCTTGGAGACTTTGTAGGGAAACTTCATGGCGCGGTCCTGCGCTTCGACGTGGCCGACGAGCTGCCCGATGCACGTGATCCACGCGCCGAGGCCCAGGTTGAAATGGCTCTCCGTGAACATGTCCTGGTCCGAGCCGTGTCTATAGCGTAGAGAGAGAGGAGACGTCAGCCGGAAGGAACTAAACGGATCCGTCCAAGCGCAAAACGCACAATCGGTACTCCATGCGCACGCTGCTGACGCGGATGACCTTGGAGAAGCTCCCCACGGGCACGATCTTGAAGCTAGTTGATACAAGAACCCAAGTCAATCCACGTTTCAATCGGCGAGAAAGAAAGCATTCACAAACGCACTCGGAAAACTCCATGCCCAAAAGCGACGCCATCGTGACGACCAGCAGCGCCGACTCGCCGAGCGCCGTGTTGATTTCGTTCCACTCGACGTGCTCGGTCGGCAACTGGCCCAGGCGGAAGCCATTGATCGTGCCGAACGGGCCCTTTTGGCTGATGTAAAACATCTCGCGGACCATGTTTTGCGCGCGCGTGGCCGCCATCGACGCTTCGAGCGCCGTGAGCCGCGCACGCGCCGTGCCCTGGCACTCGTGGAAGGCCTCGTCGTGGAATTGCAGCTCGTTGAGCTCCATCCAGAGCGTCGCTTCTTCCCGGCTTAGCGCGTCGCCCTCTTTCTCAAGCTGCTGGTGTCGCGCCGCGAGCTCAGTGCGCTCCTTCTCCATGAGCTCGAGGTTTTCTCCGAGCGCGAGAAGCTCGTCTTCATACTAGGACATAGAGGAGTTAGAGATTCATGCCGTATGGACTTCCGGTAGGAAAGCCCGTACAAACTGGATCTTCTCGTTGATCTGGTCGACCTCTTCGTTCCGCACGGACGAGCCCGTGGACTGCAAGAAGCCGCCAAAAGCGCGCTTCTCGAGCCGCGCGCGCTCGGCGTGGCTGTCGATCTGTGCGAGCATTGCGTCCACGCAGTCCTTGCACACGGGCGTCTGGACCGGCTGCCCTGAACTATTATCATAGACGATAGTAAAACCCCATTGGATAGATAGAACCCTTCACGTCAGAGTCTCCCGCTCTCCCAAACGTACCAGTGCGCGTGGTAGGCGTTGAGCGTGCGCACGTTGTCGCTCAGGTCCGCGTGGGTCGCGACCGCGACGACGCTCTCGGCCAGCGACCGCGCGGGCGGCGCCGCTGGCGACGCCGAGGCGTCTCCCATCGGCGGTCCTCTCCCGGCGGCGTGCGCTTCAAAAGCCGCTTGAAGCGACGGCGCCGCGTCCATGTAGTTGGATGACTGGGTGGCGTGGAAGAGCAGCGTCGATTCCCAAGGCTCGTGGAGTAGCGCCGACTGCGTGAGCGACGCGAATGCGTGGCGCACGCCGCGCGGCGACAGCGCCGTCGGCAGCAGCACATAGGACTCGCCCAGCGCGGGGCCTGTGGAATGGGGAACCTCACGAGTCAGTACATTTCCATCCACGCGTTTCGAAATGCGAAGCGCGACATACCGACTGCGGGCGCCGGCTCGGGCGCGTCCAGCACGCCGTGGCACTGCTTGCAGTGGCGCATTGGCCTCTCTCTTTTTGTTCTCTTGTTCTTCCAGAGCAATGGCAACTTCGACACCATTTTGGAACCTATCGTGTTCGTACCATTTCACATTAACATCATTAGTTGTTAGAAAACGTAACGTGTTAGAACCGCCCACGTTGAAGCTGGCCGCCTTTCGCGTCGGCGCAGTACCGGCGCTCGTGCTCGGCGAGGTCTTTCTCGCGCATCTCGGCGCCGCATGCGCCACAACTGACGATGCGCATGTCGCAGGTCTTCTCGTGGCGCCTCGCGGTGTGCGCGACCAGCGTGTGGCCACAGCCCAAGGGACAAAAGACCGGCCGAAGCGCGCACTCAAACCGTTCGTGCTGTGGCTGCGCATGCGCGCGCAGCGGCGGCGTCACGTAGCACTGGAAGCGGCAGCGCACGACGCGCATGCGACACTGGGTTTCTCTGTGCAGCGGTAGCTGTGCGTGCGTGAGCCCACTGGCGCCGCACTGCCCACAGGCCGCGAGTCGCTGCGCGCACTGGGTCGTCAGGTGCGTCGCCATCTCGCCGTCTTCGAGTTGTGCACCACAACGCTGCGCACACGCGACCACGCGGCGCCGGCACTCGCTCGCCGTGTGGTGCGCCATCGTATGAAGCGGCACTTTGCGTCCGCAGCCGAGTTGACAGGCCACATTGCGGTGCGCGCAGAGCTCACTAGTATGGGCTTCCAGGTCCTTCAACACGACCACCGCGCCGCACTTTTGCGGACACGCGAGCTCGCGCTGGAGACACTCGGCCGACTCGTGGTGCAGCTGCGTGTGCGCGAGCACGCTGCGCTCGCCGCAGCACCACTTGCACTCGACGCGGCGCAGCAGACAGCGCTGCGTCTCGTGGCTTTCGCGGTCTTTCGCGAGCAGCGTATTCGTAGGGCAGCCGTTGCGGCACCGCACGCGGCGGTGCACACACTCGCTGCGCTCGTGCTGCTTGAGCTCACACGCGCGCAGCTGCGTCACGCTGCCACTGCGTGGATCCATGCAGTCGTTGGGGCACGCGACGAGCCGCTGTGGACATGCGTTCAGCGCGTGGAGCACGTGCTTGGCGTGGGTCATGCGCTCGCCGCATTCACAGCCAACGATACGCCAGTCGCACACTTCGCGTTCGTGCGCTTGCATGTGCTGGGCCTCGACCAGTGCGCCGCACTTGGGCTGGGCGCACGCGACGCGGCGCCACGCGCACTCGTGTTTGGTGTGCCTGCCGACGTGCTCCGCCCACAGCGTCGCGGTGTCGCACCCGAGCGGACACGCGACGATCCGCTTTGGGCACGCGTCGCGTTCATGGGTCGCGAGTGGATGCAGCGTGTGGGTGGTGCCGCCACCGTCGCCCGTGTGGTCCTCGGCCGCGGCCACGAAGCCGCATCCCCACTTGCACACGCCGTAGAGCGCGCTCTCGCTCGCAAACACGCACAGACGGGTGCCGCCGCTCGTGGCCGCGGCCAGCAGCGCCTGCGCGTCGTGGCACCCCGCGTCTCGCGCGTGGTCCAGCGCCGTCTTCCCTTCTAAATCCTTGCGAAACACGTCGAGCGCCTGGTGACGCAGCAAGTACGCGACAAAGGCCAATTGCCCGTGGCGCGCCGCGACCATGAGCGCCGTCTCGCCGCGCCGCCGCGTCGCGTAGTTGACGTTCGCGCCGCGGTCCACGAGCGCCTGCGCGCACCCGACCGCGCCCTCGGTGGCCGCGGCCCCGAGCGCCGTCGTGCCCGTCGCGCTCTCGAAATCCACCGACGGACGATTGCGCCCGCGGTCGAGCAGAAACGCACACGCGCGCACGTGGACGCCGTCGACGTTGGCGACAAGCAGCGTCTCGTCGCTACAGGCCGCGCTCAGCGCCGTGAGCCCACTGCGCTTGGTGGCGTAGTCGGCGAACGCACCGTCGTCCAGCAGGTGGGAGATCGTGGCGAACGCCTTCGCGACGATCGCGGCGTCGAGCTGCACGTGGAGCGCCTCGCGCGCTTTGGTGTTTCGCGCCACGCTCTTGCGCGCGAGGATCTCGCGCTTCTGCGTGGCTTGCCGCTCGCGGGCGCGCACCAGTGCGGTCTCGACGAGCCGCTTGGTCTCGCTGTACCGCGTTTCGCCGTGCTGCGTCCAGCCGCCGCGGTCGCGCAGGAACGTGCCGCTGTCAAACGCGTACACCGCGTGGCACATCGTTTGCCGTAGCGTCATGGGCGCCAGCCGCGCCTCGAGCGCCAGTGGGTCCACCACGGTCTCTCTGTCGTGGTCACTGTCATTGTCTGCGGATACTCCCGTGAGCGGCACGAGCGCCCAGCCACCGCGGCGGCGCAGCTCGCGCGCGCGTGCGGGGTCGCCACGCACGCGGTCCGTGGCGCCGGGAACCACACGCGCCGGGAACACGTGGGTCTTTTGCCACACGGACACATCCTCCTGCGCGAGGAGCAGGGACACAATCGCCGCGTGGCCGTTGTACACGGCTTCGTGGAGCGCCACGCGGTGCGTGAGCTGGACGAAGCGCCTCTTGCGACGGTAGTGGCCCAGCAGAAACGTCTGCGCGACGTTCCGCACGAGCGCGTCGACGGCCGCATCGCTGCGGCTCTGCGTGGCGTTGGTCTGCTTTTGCCGGCGGAAACGCGCCCCGCGGAACGTGAGCTGGATCAGCGCCGCGCAGGCCTCGCGGTCGTCGTGGAGCGGCCCGGCGCGCGCGCCGTGCGTGAGCAGCATGTGCACGATGGCGTCGTTGCCCACGGCGCACGCAAAGCTCAGCGCCGTGTGCCCGTTCAACGCCGCGAACCGCACGAGCCGGTGGGCACGGAGCCGCTGCCGGGCGGCCTCGAGCGCGCGCTGTGCGGCCACCAGTTTCGTCTGCGCGGCCTGCACTTCCTGCTGCCGCGCCGGGAGGGAGCGCGCGGCGACCTGGCTCTCAAACACCGTGGTCGCAAGCGCCGTCTCGTGGGCGCCCAGTGACACCGCGAGGCGTCGTTTCTTGTCGGCGAGCGTTGCGCGCTCGCTCTGGTGCTTGTACTCGATCTCAACGCCCTGGACCCACGTCGCGAGCCGACCCACGACGTCGCTGGTCAACGCGCCGCGCCGCTGCTGCTGGCGTGGACGTGGCGCTGCTACCGCGTCCGGCTTGGCATCGTGGGCCGTCAAGTCCTGCGTGGCATGGTCCGCCGGGACCACGGTCTCCGTTGTGGCCGCCGCCGCGGCAAACGCCGGTGTGCGCAGGCACTCGCGGCGCGCCTTGGCCATGACGTCGGGCGTGATGGTCTGCTGCCGATAGCCGCGCAGCTTGCGCAGCAGCGCGCGGTCCATGAGCAGCGCCTGCGCGGTCTTCCACCACTCCATGTCCGAGTACTCACTGGCATTGCGGCGCCCGCGGGGCATGACCCCACAAAACAGGCACAGCGACTTCATGACGACGAGCCACGCCTCGGACGGTGGCGCCGCGGCGTTCAAGAGCGCGGCAAGGTCCAGCGCCGTGAGCGCGCCGATCTGCGCGAGCAGCTCGTTCTCGAGCGCGTTCGACGCTGCGAGCGACGCCTCGTGGCGCTCGGTGACCGCGTCGATTTGCGTGGCGCAGTCGTCGACGCGCTCGCGGAACCGCGTGGCCTGCGTGGTCTTGGCCTCGGTCTCGGCGATGCTCTCGTTCAGCAGCGCCACGCTCTCGTCGACGTCGCGGCCCACGTCGTCATACTTACGCTGCGCCTGCGCGAGCTGCGTCTCCAGTTCGCGTTGGGCGACGTTGGCGTCGTTGCCCGCGTGCTGCAAGAGCGCCGCGACGAACGCGTAGTCGCTGCTCGCGATCGCGCGGAAGAGCGCGCATTGGTCGGTCTCGATCTCGTGCTGCGCCCGCAGCAGCGCCAGTACGCGCGTGGCATGGCCGGCGGTGCTTGCGGCCGCGAACGACTCGGCGACCGCGAGCACGCTCTGCCCGTGGCGGTTCGTGTGGAGCACGCGCGCGCGGTGCTCGAGCAGCAGCGCGACCATCGCCGGGTCCCGCGCCATCGTCGCCTCGCACAGCGGCGTGCGCCCACGCGAGGTCTCGGCGTTCACGTCGGCGCCCGCGCGCAGCAGCGTCTTGACGATCTCGACCTTCCCGAGCGACGCCGCGGCCGTGAGCGCCGTAAAGCCGTTCGCAAACTCCACGTCGAGCTGCGCGCTCTCCACGGCCTGCACGAAATACGCGACGAGGTCGTCGTCCAGCGTCTTGATGGCCCACAGGAGCGCCGTCTCGCCGTGGGTCTTGCATTTCGTCAGCTCGCGCGCGCGCACCCACAGGCGAATGGGCCGCGCGCAGCCCCTGGCGCCGGCGCCACAGACACAGAGCCGCTGGCGGCACCGCACGGCGTGCGCGTCGCACTGGTACGCAAAGAGCTGGTCGCCACAGCCCGAGGGGCACGCGACCACGCGCATCGGGCACTGCAGCGCGCGGTGTTCGTGGAGCGTCGCGAGCGCGAGCTGCTCGCCGCAGCCGTTCGAGCAGGGGATCACGCGGTTCGCGCAGTCGTGGTCTTCGTGGTTCTCGGCGTCGAGGTCCCGGACGAGCGCACCGCAGCCGCGGCGGCAGCGCACGCTGCGCATGGCACAGAGCTGCGCCTTGTGGGCCGCGAGCGCGCGCCATGTGACCGTGGCGTGGCACTGCGGACACGGCAGCTCGCGCAGCGCGCAGTCAAAGAGCAGGTGGTGCGCGCGCTCGTTGACGCGGAGCGTGGCGCCGCAGCCGTTGTCGCACGCGCCAAACACGCGCAGCGCGCACTCGCTCGTGGCGTGCGTCTCCTGTTCGCAAACCCACACGTGCTTGTCGCAGTGCGGGCACGGCACGAGCCGCTTGGCGCATGCGTGGGCTTCGTGCGTTGCAACCTGCGTGGCAGGCAGCAATGCCCCACAGCCCAGCCGACACCGGCGCGACACGCGTTGGCAGTGCGCCACGACGTGCGTCGCGAGCGTGGCGTGCGGCAGCGTGGCGTGGCAGTGGTCGCACGTGACTTGGCGGCGCTCGCACTGCGTCTGCTCGTGGTCGCCGAGCGCGAGGAAGGGCAGCACGGCGCCGCAACCGAGCCGGCACGCGGCGTTGCGCAAGTTGCAGCGCTTCGCGAGGTGCGGCGCCACGCTCTGTGCCGTGAGCCGCTGGCCGCACGCGAGCGGACACGCCACCAAGCGCAGCGCACAGCCTGCCTGCTCGTGGTGGGGTCGCTCCCTCGCGACGAGCAGCCCGCAGCCAAAGCACAGCGCACTGGAGGATGCGGTCCCTGGGGCGTGTGGCTCGGAGAGCTCCTCGACGTCGAACTCGCGGCCGCGCAGGTCGAGCCATCGCGCGCGCGCGTCGTGCTGGGACTCGAGCAGGTGCTTTTCGGTCGCGGCGTCAAAGCTGAGCACGCGCACGCGGTCGCAGGATGCGTGCTTGGCGCGCTCGACTGCCGCCAACTCGTCCTGTAGCGTGGCGTAGCGCGGCGCGAGCCACGCAAGCAGCTGCGTGCGTGCAGCCGCTACACGCCAGAAGCCAGCCTCGCCCTCATCGGCTTGGGCGTCGTCTTCTTGGTCGGCTTGGTCCTGCCACCGCTGTAGCTTTTCTAGAAACGCTGACGTACGCGCGAGCCGCTGGCGCAGCGCACGCATCGCCACGCGTGCGTGTGCTTGTGGTGTGGCACTTTGGCCGTCGCTGGTCAGTGGGCCTTCTCCCCCGTCGTCGCTGCCGTCGTAGAGCCGCAGCGTCTTGCCACACAAATCGAGCCGGCACCGCGTGAGCCGGTGACTACAATCCCCGGCGTCGCGCAGCACGTGGGCGTCCATCAAATGCCGTGGCAGAGGGCCTATGCCACAGTCATTAGGACAGGCCGCGGGCTCGGCACTGCACTGCCACGCGTAGTGGTCGTCCACAAAGCACGCCAACATGCCCGTGGCCCCACACGCGTCCTCGTGTTTACAATCGACAAGCCGAAACGGACACTCGGTGTCCTCATGGTGGCGGCGGCTCTCGATCGAGCCCCCAATCCGCTCGCGACACCCATGGGGCGCCCACTTGCAGGCCTCGCGGCGTACCACACACAGCGTTGTCACGTGGAACACCATTTCGTCCACCCGCACTGGCGTGCCACAGCCGCCCGTGGCCTCGGCGCCGCCCGTGCATGCTACCAGGCGCTTGGGGCAGAGCTTGCGCTTGTGGAGACTGCTCTCGTTCGCGCGGAACGGCGCGGCGCCGCAGTCGTTGGGACAGCTCACTAGTCGCAGCGCACACTGCGTGGTCTCGTGGACGTCGCGCTGGTCAAACGTGAGCACTGCGTCCACCTTCCCACACCCCAGCCGGCACGGCACGAGGCGCTGGCGGCAGTGGTCCCGCGCGTGGGCCTCAACGTCACGCACCGCGACGAGCAGCGTGCAGCCGCGCGGGCGGTTCGAGCAGGGCACCCGTCGCTCGGGGCACGCGACGCGGTCGTGGGTCTCGCGTGTCTCAAACGCGATGTCCTGACCACAGCGCTCGCATTCAAGGCGCCGCTTGGGGCACTCGTGGAGCTCATGGGGCGGCAGGAGATCCCGCGGCGCCACAAAGTCGCAGCCCTCGCTTGCGTACTTGCAGGGCGTCGGCAGCGTGCGCTGCTGGTGCTCAGCAACATACCGCGCGTGGTCCTGGGCTTGCTGGAGCGCACGGTGCAGCTCTTCTCGGATCTGCTGGGCCACGGGGTCGTCCTCTTTGGCTTCACTTGTATACTGCAGCGCGTCTCGCCCACTCGCGTCCTGCGTGTGCAGCATCTCGACGAACAGATCGTGCCACTCGTCGGTCCCGGGTCTCCGCCGTCGGGCTGTACTGACCGGCCGCTGCTTGCCCCAGCTGCTCGGTCGTCGCGCGCGCACGGCCTCTTCATTGTGGTGGAACGCCGGCTTGCCGCTTGTGCTGCCTACGCACCGCGCGTGCATCTCGCGCAGCACGTGGCGCACGACCGCGAGCTGCCGGTTGGCCACGGCGTGGATCAGCGCGGTCTTGCCCTCGCGGGTTCGCTTGTTGACGTCGACTTGTGGGATCCGCAGCAGCGCCAGCACGACGCCCTCGTGGCCGCAGCAGCTCGCCCACGTGAGCGCCGTGTGCTTGTGGCGCGCCGTCTCGTGGTTGGCATCCGCACCAAGCGCCAGCAGCAGCTGCAGGGCGTCCGTGAAACCGCACGCTGCGGCCTTGGTCAGTGGCGTCCAGCCATCGCGGGTCTCGCGGCCAATATAGTAGTCGTGGATGAACGCGAGATGCGGCTCGGCCGCTGTCGCAAGCACGGCATTGTCGGCCAGCGCGTGCGCGAGCCGCTCGCGCGTGAGATCCGGCGGCGCCTCGCGTACACACTGAAGCAGCACGGCTTCTTGCAACAGTGGAAGACGCAGCAACGTCTCCATCGCCCGCGCGAGCGCGTCGTGGCGCTGTAAGAGCGCGGTACACTCGTCGCGGCGCGCGTCGCGGTCGGCGAAATCCGCGTGCTGTGCGCGCATGCGCTTTTGGTGGGCGTGGAGCAGCGCCAGCGCCGCGTGGTTGCGCGTGCGCGTGGCCCAGTCGAACGCCGTCTGGCCCGACGCGTCGCGCGCATGGAGATCGGGCTTGTGCTGGAGCACCAGTGCGACCATGCGATTGTCAAACGCGGCGGCGTCGTGGTCGTGGTCGTGGTCGTCGTGGTCTCGCATGTTGTTGCTGGCGACGGAGACGCGGTCCGTGTCGACGACCCCTGGCGACATGTCGAGCGACGTCTGGCGTCTTGGCTTGGCAGACGCCTCGGCGAACGGCGCGGCCGCGGCAAGGGCCTTCATGAGCGGCGTGTACCCGTGGCGGTTCGGACAGTCCATCGAGACGCCCTGGCTGCCATTTTCAGTGAACAAAACCTGTGTTTAGGACTCAAAAACCCACCCGCGTCTCAACGTACTGGACGCACCACTGCGTGACGAGCCGGAAGGCGTCTTCATGCCGCGCGCCGATGGCCGCAAGCAGCGCCGTCTCGCCGCCGTGGGTCTCGTGCGTCGCGGAGACGAGTCCGCTCGCGATGAGCCACAGCACCTGCTCAAAGTCGCGCCGCCGCAACGCCGCCTCAAACTCGACTCGGGTCTTCTCCGACGGCTGTGGCTGTGACGCCACTGCCACTGGCCGCGTGGCAGTAGGAGCTAATGACTGCAGCAATCGTCGCTTCCGGCTCGCCGGTGTGCCAGTCTCTGGCACGCGGTACTTGAGGGCCTCCTTGGCGCGCTTGGTGTCGCCAAAGCCCGCGCCGAGCCGCAGCGGCGACTGCGCCAGCCGGTCCATGGTGCCGTCTTGGCCCTGTCGATAGACCAAAGCAGCGATTCACGTAGTACCTCTGCGTGTGTGCTCGACAGTTGGGCTTGTCTCTCTGCCCATGCGTGTCATAGACGCCTCCCCAGCTAAATAAAGCCGACTCGGAACGCGAGCGCGCAATTTAGCGTCCCCGGGCCTCTCGCGTCGCGGACGGTCCTCACTCGTCCGTATACAAGCGGTGTAGGAACAACTCTCCATGATCAGCACGACGACCCGCCTCGCCTCCCGTCGTTAGTCTTCCACACCTTGTTCCGCGCACCCATGAAGCGGCGGTCGACGGCCGCGGCCGTGGCCGCGCGGCCCGTCGAGTTCCTGCCGCGCCGCTTCTTCCTGCTCGTTGTGCGCGAGACGCCTCGCTTCGCCCTGGATGCATCCACGACGACGACCAGCACCACCGGAGACACCGCACGTAGACTGCCTGCGACGCCCGGGGTCGAGTTTGTGGCGCTCCCGCCGGCGCTGCTGGAGCCGCGCGGGCGCGAGACGCGTTTGGACGCGAGCCACACGATCCGCTTTTGCCGCTTCATGAACGCCGCGCGACGCAAGCACCACGCTGGGACCACGCCACCATTTTCACCCAGTGGACGGCCCCGTCAGGTGCACTTTGTCGCACGATCTCGCGTGCGCGGCGACGAGGCTGGAGTCGTGCTCTTGCTCGTGCGCTGGCGGCTGCTGTGTCTTGAGCTCTCGGCCAAAGACGCGCTCGCGCCGTTCCAACACGTGCAGCATCTCTTGGGAGGCGCCCGCGACCTCGAGCTGTCGCTCGCGGGCATCGCGCGCGGCGTCACGAGCGACTTGCTCTTCTCCAAACACGACGTTCAATGCGACACGGAAGACGCTGACGAGGACGAGACAAAGGAACGAGAAGCGAGTTGTTTCACACGGATCACCACGCGGTTCCTGCTCTTCGCGAGCCCTGTGGACCAGCCGTGTGCATCGACGCCCAGCGCTCTCAATGGCCCGCCCGACGTGGGCGAGCTGGACCGACCGCCGACAGTCGACGAGCCGGAGAAGCCGGCCTGTGGACCGGTCAAAGACGACTCCGAGTCGCTATTGCGCGTGAGCGTCGCGCAGCTCGCGCTGGAGCTGCGTCAGCTCCGCGTCGCGATGGTCGTCAAGCTCAACGCGCGTCCGCCGTACGACGACCAGCTCATCATCCGCAGCGGCGTCGACCACCTCGACCTCTCGTTCGACGGCGTCGACCGCTCCGTGGTCGCGCGCTTCCTCGAGTCCTGCGAGCACTCGTCGCCGCATACCGTCGTGGCCGTCCACTCGTCCACGGGGCTGGGCCGCGCGGCACTGTGCGTAGCCTGCTTCCTGATCAAGCACGCGCAGTTTAGCGCCCCCGAGGCCGTCGGGTGGGTGCGCTTCTGCTGCCCCGGGGCCATTCCGCCGTGGCACGCGCGCATTTTGGAGACGATGGAGGCGGCGCTGTGGCGCGACGGCGACGAGTTCCAGAGGCGGCGGCTCGCGGCCCAGGACGAGCGGCTTGGGATGAGCCCACGGAGCGCGCTCGGGCGGCTGAGCTTGACGACCGTGGACGACTTGGCACTGGCCTCGTCGGCCTCGGCGCGGCTGGCATCACAGGTCAGCATCGGCAAGATCGCGCTCGGCCGCGACTCGCTGCTGGGCACGCAGAAGGACAAGGCCCCACGAGATCACGAGCCGCCACGCGACCACGACGCTACGACCATCGCCTCACTGGCATCACTGGCGCAGATCGTGCCACTCCATCAGGGCTCCGGCGGTTCCTATCGCGAGCTCGTCGCGAGCGACGCCGTGCTCCACAAGCGGCGGCCACTCACACAAGGCGCCGTCGGCCGACGACGCCTATTGGACCACTACCATAACCACCACCCGCACGGCGACTTTGCGACGCTCCACAAGTTTCTCCACCAATCGTCCACGCCGGTCGTGCACGCTTCTTCTTCTGTGGCCGCAACGGCG
>JAADXJ010000773.1:0-14738 GCA_023337735.1 Pythium biforme
AAACACGTACAAAGGCAGTTAACCAGCCAGTAGTGAATGCAGCATCCCTAGTATGACCGCCTCCTCCACAGTACCACCCACCAACGTGAGATGGAACCCTTCGATCTTCAACGAGCTTACTAAGTACGCATGAGGGGAATGTAACCGTACCTAAAAAAACGTAACCATCATGGACCATACGTTCTCGAATCTATAGCGCTCTATTTGGATTATTTGCACTCATGAGAGTGACATTCCGTCCTAACCATTTTTGGTTGGTGATCCTCATCGTCCGCATCCCTTCGGGCTCGCCCATACTTTGATGGCCATCGCGGCGTCACTTCCTGCCCCACACACCACGACCATGAGCACTGCTGACACCCCGCCGTCGGGCCTCACGGCCGCCAAGGTCAAGGCCAACGAGCGCGAGCGGCTCGAAGTGGAGGGGCTCGAGGCACAAATCACCGAGCAGACGCCCGCGCGCGGCTCGCAGCTCGCGGAAGCCGACTCGTTCGATTCGTTCCCGCTCTCGCAGGCCTCGCGCCGCGGGCTGCTCAAGTGCGGCTTCACGAAACCGACGCACATCCAGATCGGCACGCTGCCGCACGCGCTCGCTGGCCGTGACATTTTGGGCGCCGCCAAGACCGGCTCGGGCAAGACACTCGCGTTCTTGCTGCCCATGCTCGAGAAGCTCTACCGCGCGCGCTGGGGCGTCGAGGACGGCCTCGGCGCGCTCATTATCTCGCCGACACGCGAGCTGGCGCTCCAGATCTTTGAAGTGCTGCGGTCAGTGGGCAAGGCCCACACGTTCTCGGCCGGGCTCGTGATCGGCGGCAAGAACTTCAAGGAAGAACAGTACCGCTTGATCCGCATGAACATTCTCGTGTGTACACCCGGTCGCCTGTTGCAGCACATGGAGCAGACGCCCAATTTCGACGCAAGCAACATGCAGCTGCTCGTGCTGGACGAGGCCGACCGGATCTTGGACATGGGCTTCCGCGAGCAGCTCTCGTCCATTGTGTCGTACCTCCCGCCAGACCGACAGACCATGCTCTTTTCGGCCACGCAGACCAAGTCGGTCAAGGACCTCGCCAAGCTCAGCCTGAACGAACCCGAGTACATCGCGGTCCACGAAAAGTCGACGGTCGCGACGCCCGCGGGGCTCCAGCAGAGCTTTGTGGTGTGCCCCGCCGACCAGAAGCTCGACGTGCTGTTTTCGTTTCTCAAGTCGCATCTCAAGCAAAAGACCATTGTGTTCCTCGCGACCTGTCGCCAAGTGCGCTTTGTGTACGCGCTTTTCTGCAAGCTGCAACCCGGTATCCCGCTCTGCGCGCTCCACGGCAAGTACAAGCAGGGGAAGCGCGTCGAGATCTACTACGAGTTTCTCAACAAACCCGCGGCCGTTTTGTTCGCGACCGATATCGCCGCGCGCGGGCTTGATTTCCCGTCGGTCGACTGGGTGTTCCAGCTCGACTGTCCGGAGGACACGGCCAACTACATCCATCGCGTGGGCCGCACGGCGCGGTACAACAAGCAAGGCAAGGCGCTGCTCACGCTGCTGCCGTCCGAAGTGGACAGCATGACGCAGCACATGGAGGACGCCAAGATCCCGATCAAGGAGATCAAGCTGAATCCGGCCAAAACCACGAACACGCGCGCCAAGGTCACGTCGGCCGTGGCCGCCGACAAGGACCTCAAGGCGCTTGGCCAAAAGGCGTTCATGTCGTACGTGCGCTCGGTGTTTCTCATGCCGCTCAAAGACGTCTTTGACGCGTCCAAGCTGCCACTCCAGGACTTTGCGGTCTCGTACGGGCTCGCGGGCGCGCCGCGGATGCCGTTTTTGGAAAAGATGCAGGCCGACAGCACGACGGAGACCGACCGCGAGAAGCTCCGCGACGAGCTACGCAACAAGAAGAACGTCAACCGCAAGTTGGCGGCGCTCAAAGAGAAGATCAAGGCCGAGAAGGCCAAGAGGAAGCTCGAGCGCGAGCTGCTGGCGATGAAGAAGGATAAGAAGGTTGCGGCCATCGAGAAGGCCGAGAAGGAGGAAGCAGAAGAAGAAGACGAGGAAGACGAGGATGAGTTGATGGTGGTCAAGCAGCGCCACGCGTGGGACCAGCCCGAAGGGGATGAGGAGGAAGAAGCGCTGGACGCGGACGCCGAGATCGAGGCCCAGCGTCGCCAGAAAAAGGACAAGAAGAACAAGCTCAAGATCCGCGTCGACAGCGAGCCGCTCAACAAGTCCAAGCTCGTGTTCGACGACGACGGCAATGGCATGAGCGTGCTCGAGCGGCTCGGCGTCAAGCACATGGACGCGGAGAACGACGAGTTTGCGGACGTCGAGGCCAAGGCCAAGCAGTTTAGTGACCAGGTCGCGGCGCGGCTGCGCGCCAAGGACGCCGAGGATCGCCGACTCGAGAAGGAGCGCGTGCGCGCCAAGCACACCAAGACGCGGCTCAAGAAAAAGGGCGAGCGTGTTCCTGGCGAGGATGACGACGAGGACGAGGACGACGACGAAGGCGTGCGGCTCGCAAGTCCATCGGGATCCGAGAATGACGACGAGGAGATGGCGAGCGCGACGGAAGAGAGCGATGATGACGATGAAGAAAACGAGAGCGAGGAGGAGGAGGCAGAGAGTGACGAGGATGAAGAGGAGGATGACGATCGTGCGGCGAAGCGACGGAAGGTGGACCGCTCGGCGGTCGCGAGCCAGGAAGAGCTGGCGCTGCGCTTGCTGCAGAAGAAGAGATAAGTTACGACACGGCAACGCTTCCCCCTGACTCTCCTTGTCCTAGAATCCATACAAATGAAACGGGGACTTGCTTTTGGCATTTGTTTGAGAGTCACCTCACTCACATTTCGTACGAACCATGTGAATACTCGAACTTCCATTTGCCCTTACATACCGCACGACGCCTTTCGCTTGGATTCATTACTCGACGTGCAGCCACCTTGACAAACTGCGCTTCCTGCACTTTATCCGAGCTCCATAGAACGCATCGACCGCCGTTAGAGGACACTATCCGCTCGTCCTTGAGCGCCGCCGTGGCGTCCTCGCACTGTCCCTTACGACGTAGTAGTTTGAAGTGTCAAGCTCTTCCTTCAGCTTCACGAGGCGACCGTGCAGCAGCTTATCGTCGCGCTTCAATGTCGCGTTCTCACACTTCAGCGTCTCGATCTCTTCTTCCAGGCCTGCGACTCGGCCTTGCAGTGCCTCGACTCGAGCGTCGTGGCGATCGGCTCGTTCCACCAGGTTGGCGATCATGAGCTCAAATCGCGCAGTCTTGTTAAGCGCCTTGACACACATTCGCCGCTTCTCGCCCGGATCTTCGGCCACGTCAAACTCTTCCGGCGGCGCACAGTCGCTACTCACGTTCGACAGCGGCGCCAATTCCGCGTGGTGTTCCTGCGGCGCTGGCGTGGTTTGCGACGGAGGCATCGTACGTAGGAGGGAGGGAGGGAGCGAGCGAGAGGTGGGGTCGCGAGGGGTGTGCTGCGTGGCGTGGCAAGTTGCAGAATGGCCGTGGTGGGGACCGAGGGCATGTACATGCGACGCGGTATGCCGCTGCTGGTGTCGAGAGACGCGAAGTGTGGCGCACGAGCGACGTGGCGGCATGATATGACGGGCGTCTTTCGCTTGCACCGCTCTGGTGTCGGTCTTGTCGAGCGAGCCTTCGAACGGCAGTGTGTGGGTGTCGATCTCGTTCAAAATGGTGAGGGCGGGTTGATGTGGATATGGATCTGCTGTTGGGATTTGCTTTGAAAGTAACCTCACATTTCTTACGAACCATGGCCATCCTTCTTGAACTTGCATTCTTTCACGACACGCACGACACCGAACAACGCTCGCTTTCGCTTGAACCCGGGAGTCGCCTTGCAACCATCTTGACAACTGCACATTCTGCACTTCATCAGAGCTCCAAGGAGAACTCAACGACCGCCGTTGGATGACACGGCATTTCGTCATCCTCACGACCACTGTCATCGTCACAGTCGCTGCCAAGTCCTTGAACGAGCAGTTTTGAGTGATCGAACGGATCCCAGGAGGTCGGATCCAAAAGATTCGGGGCTTCGTCGAGCACTCCATCGGGCACCCAGTCGTCAAACCGATCATCTTTCACTTGGCGAAACCCGCACCACATATCTGCCAGCTCACACAGCTCGGGCTTCACGGTATCTTCAGAGTCATCTCCGACTTCACACTCCATGTGCTCAAACGACGGGAAACCCTTTTTCGCTTCGACAATGTCGTCGACTGCGTCCGGAGACTGGACAGCTTGACCTTGCGCGTCTGGGACTTGAGCCGTGAGCCGCTTGTTCTTCGTCGGACGCGACACATGTTTCTTCTTCTTCTTCGGGCTCGACGAACTCGAGTATTTGCGTTTCTTCGGTTTCGAACGCGAGCGAGACGGTTTCCGTTCACGCTTACGTTTCGCTGTGGCTGCTTCCTGTCGCACACCGTTGGGGGCTGTCTCACGAGCCAACGTCGAGTACCAGCGATTCTTGACCATATTGTCCGTTCGGCCGACAAGTTTCTCAGCGATCGTCGCCCACTTGTTGCCGATGGACTGCTGCCACGCGACAATCACGGCGTCTTCACTGGGCGCCCACGGCCCCTGATTGAGCTCCGGCCGCAATTGGTTCTGCCAGCGTTCGCGGCACTGCTTGGCGCTGCGTCCAGGTAGCTCGGACGCAATGAGTGCCCAGTTCTTGAAGTCGTGCTGCTCCACCAACGCCTCGAGCGATGTGTCTTCCGCTGGCGTCCATTTCTTCTTCACGGGCGTCTCGCCCTGATTCGTGAGAGCGATCCAGCGTTCGTGACAGGCTTCTTTCGAGCGATTCTTGCGCCGCGCGGCCATCATGCCCGCGATTTCGCGCCATCGCTTGGGGCCACAACGGGTGACCGCTTCACGCAGCAACGCATCCTAAACGAGAATTCACGTTTGGTATGTTGGGACCTGGACAATCGCAGGCGTCTTAGGGTTCTTGGACAGCGTCATGCGTACCTCTTTGTCGTCCCACGCTGGTGAATCATGAGCCGTGTCAGCGAATTTTGGAGTCCTGCTCTGCGCAATGGACGCCTTCCGTTGCCTGAGGAAACCACAAACGAGCCATTAATCTTTCTAAATCGCAAGGTGTTTAGCAATGCCCTGTGAACTCACCGTGTCTCGCGGCTACTCGTACGCACCACCATGGAGTGAAGCCACAGCCGACTCCGCTGTCAACCCGCTGGTTCCCAATTTGACGTGCGTGTTGCCAAGGAGCAAAATCGGACACGACCACCATCCTCCATGATCTCCTCCGGTCCAAACTGCCGGATACGGGGGGGCAACTGACGCCACGACGTCAGACCCCCACGTCCCTGTTGCTGATGCGGTCGTTGCGCTTCAATTTCTCGTCGGAGTCTAGCGCCTGTTCTCATGCACACATGGCACAGTACCAATGGCGAATCAGTCAGTTGGCCTCACGGGACGAGGCTTGACGGAACGCGACCAGCGAAGAAAATTCTCAGCGATGGAGGCAAGAGACCAGAGACGCGACGTATCGCCAATGCAGTCGTCGCATCGACTCACGCAGCGTCACCGTCCGCTGAAATGAGCTGACTCGCTTTTACATGGCTACACAAGGTCGCCAGGCGTGCTAAAATTGACACGCGAAACGGTCTCTGGTGACACTCGACTTGATTGCTTTGCTTCACATTTGCTTTCTTGCTCTCACGATGTGGCGTGGTTACGCAAACAGCACTACCGATGGAGACGAAGAGGAGGTCGCCTCATCCTACGCGGCTTCTGACTCTGGCTCCCAGCACTTGAAGAAGACGACAGATGCGCTTCAGAGCAGCGAGCAAAGTGGTGAGGACTCGTACGGCGAAGATGACTTCGACGAATACTCAGACGAGTTTGAAGCTGACGACGATGATGGGGGCAGCGTCGCTGGTTACAAAGAGAGCGCGAAACTCGAGAACAGTACCCAGTTCTTTCGCGTAGGCGACCGGGTTCAGGTGTACTGGGATGAAGAGAGTGAGTGGTTTGACGGTTTCATAGCCCACGTCGAAGCCCACAGATGCTTTGTGCGATACACAGATGGAGAGGAACAGTGGGAACCCGTGGAAATTATTCGACCAGCTCCACCTACCACGACACAACCGACTGAGCAACTGCAACTTGTTGTCGACACTTCACTTGTTCTCACCGACCGGCGAGTCATTGTCTATTGGCGTGACGAGCTGAGCTGGTTCGAAGGATGCATGGTGGAAACCACGACCGCGGGAGGCACCACGTTGCAGAGCATTCACGTAGTCTACGACGATGGTGATCACCAGTGGATCACACGAGCGGCTTTTCGGGATGTGCTGTTGGCGGCCTCTTCTGCTGGCGCGCAAACGAATCCCTCGTCTCTTGATCAGTTGAAGTCCATGAAGACCGGAATCGAGCGTTATCTGACGCCACGCAAGTATACGCCAGCTGTAGCCACACATTTCGAACCCGTCCGTGTCGCGCGGCCGTATCGCTGCTCAGTCCGGCATCACATCGGCTCGATCACTACACCACGACGCGCAGAAGAGCAGCGACGGCCATTCTATTGTCGAGTTGACATCACCCTCGACTTCCAGGCCGCCTCATGTCAAGAATCATCACAGCTTGACTGCACAATAGCAATGCGCAACTGCGAAATCCAAACTGAAATCGCGATTGGACCGACATCTTCAGCTTAGGCGTTCTTTTCACCGCGAACAGACTTCAGCATCTTCTTCATTGTCGTGCGGTTTCCGCGTAGTTGTGATGTCGCGGTGGCAGCGCCCTGGCTCACTAACTCCCCTCCACTCCCAAAAGAGAAAGATGAGTGCTTGCGGATCAACAGCGAACTCGGTGATGCCGGCCCTGACGAGGCTGCTTCCACATCACTGTCAACCTTCTCATCCTCAGAGAACGCGTATCCATGATACTGTGCGTTTGCACTTACTGGGAACGATCCAGAAGGAGCACTTAGACTTCCGCCATCTGCACCAAACGGTTGCGCTCCGCTTCCTTCGAACCACGACGAAGATCCGGTGTGATGGAAGGAACCACGAGCTCGTACACCAATGCCAATGGCTGGACTCGGACAGCTGCTGTCCATCAAGCTCTCCGCTAGGGGTGATGATCTACGAAACGAATCGCGCTCGTCTTCGAAGGGTGGTATCTGACGCAGCATTTTTGCGTAGTCGACGATGTTTGGCGTGGTTGTAATTGCTTGGACATCCGTTTCCCAGTTCACATCTTGCAGTCGGTGATCTCGGAGTAAGCTTCGTGGGGAATTGCGGAGGTTAAGCTTCTCTCGCTCTTGTAAGATGTGGTACGCCGACGGGTATGTGAGCCGGCGCAACATTTTCCAGATTGTATCTCGGACCAAACTGAGCGTGACGACCAGCACGCACACAAACCAAAATGACGGGATGCGTTGCAGATACGTCATTTCACCTCGCGCATGGACGATGCGGCTGTGAGGCGCCGCGATCAAATTACCGACGACAAACCACAGCACGATACTGGCCGAGATGGTGACCAGGAACTGCCAGGTGACAAGAAACGTTTCCAAACACAATTTCAGGTTCACGACGATCACGAGATTCGTGAAGATAAGGAGTCCAAGCGTCACCAGGCTGTCGCTTTTGCCGTCATCGGACATCACAGTCGATGATGAAAAACCCTCAAACGCCCACGACGAGATGAAGAAGATCACAATCGAATGCCAGATCCCGGTGAAGATCCAGGGCCAAAACACCTTTCTTCGTAGAAGCACGTTCTTCTGGCCAAGCGAGTACAGGTACGGAAACTGGGAAGCACTCTCAGATGATACGTCTTGATCGAACACTGCAAACAGCACGAGCGGGAGGCTTGTGTAGAGTACGTTGAAGCTCTGTGCTGCAACATCGATAATGAGTGGCTGACCGGAGAAGCCACAGAAGCAGCCAAACCAAAATGTCGTCAGCACGTAGGTCACGTTCTTGTACAGCATGTAGCTCATCAACTTGGCCACGCGGCGGTATGCCCATCGTCCATGTACGAAGAGCAGGCGCTGTAAGAAGCGAAATTGAGCGATGGCGTAGTCCGATGAGTTCACGGCTTGTGTGCCTTCTTGACCTGAAATGCCCACGCCGATATGCGCAGCTTGGATCATCCCGACATCGTTGGCACCATCACCAATCGCGAGAGTGATGCTTTCCGGCTCTAGCTGTCGAATCATCTCGACCACGTCAGATTTTTGCTTCGGCGACACACGGCAGCATATAACCGACTTGCAGGCTTTCGTCACGTCGTAGAAGAGTGGGCGAAGTTTGCTACGAAGTGCAAACTCGAGAGTCGAACCATCGATGACAAGTGCCATTTGTGGTGCCGATAGTCGTTTGGGTCCTGTTGCGCTTAGGTCTTGCATGCTCGTGTCTGCTGAGATACTCACACCGAGGAGAGATCCGTGCTCGTCTACGCCACCATCCCCGATATCAACATCGCTATCGTAAGCAACTGCGACTGGCGAGTAGTTACCGGAGTTTCTCGAGCCTGATCCTTTGGAACTGATTCGCGTTCGTCCACCTTTCGGGTTGTTCGATGAGCCGGTGCTGGAAAACCAGTCGGCGATTGTAGCGAAAAAGGATCGTTTTTGCGGGATGCGTTTCCTTCTCGATCTTCGGTGCTTGTGCCGAGTTGAAGAAACGGACGAGGCAGGACTGTTCCTTTTTGCGTCCAGCGCCCTTGCTTGAGTGTGCCACGTCAAGATCTCTTGGAGAGCTTTTAGCGTCGAGACGTAGTCGTCACAACTGAGTTGCTTCACCGTCATGTCGTTTGAAAGCAAGTTGCACGCGTAGCCGATATTCACCGCAGTCTCCATCTTGTCACCAGTCAGAGTCCACATTTTCATGTTGGTTTGCTGCAAGAGTTCGAGTGTCTTGGGGACTCCAACCTGCAACCTGTCTTGCACGCCAGTCACGCCGAGTAGATCCAGGTCCTGCTCGATTTCGTTCATAAGCGGATCAATTGCATTTGCTAGACCTTGACGTCGCTTGACCAACTCCTCCATTGACGAAGAAGCCTGCTGAAATCGCTGGTTCCACTCATCATAGGCCGCGCGGTCAATACTTTTGTGAGCCAGACATAGCGTTCGCATCCCGCCTTCGGCATACGTCGACAATTGGTCGTACACACGATCAACCACTGTGGATTGCCGCTCGGAAATGGCGAGGCGCTCAAAAATGACGTTGTCGGCCCCCTTGCAGAACAGCTCGATGGCTCCGTCGGGTGTCTCGACAATAATGGTCATCCGCTTGCGGTCACTATCAAACTCGAGTACGTTTCTGATCTTGTACACGGAAGGCGCGTCCCCTTTTGCTGCTTCCAATAACGTAATCGTGGTTGGCGTACGATGGACAAAGCGCACATTACAGAACGCAGCAGCTGACACCAGAGCCTGCTCATCGGGTGAGGACGCAGAATACTCTGGGACGGGTGCAACGCACATGTTTGCGAAGGGCTTGGCGGGGATCAACGTGTGGCATAGGGCCAAATGACGCAGGAACAATTCGATTTTGGCAGCTTGTAGACCTCCGGCCTGCAGGTCTGCAAAGAGTTCGGAAGGGTCGAATTCAACGAAGCGAGGCTCGTCGCCACTCTGATCAAAGCTGGCTTCGAGCTCGCCAAGGCAGATGTCGCCTCCGTAGTGCTTGTCACCAATCATGCAGTAGCGAAATAGCATGAGGTTCATTGTGAGGGTACCGGTCTTGTCGGTGAAAATGTGGTGGACTCGTCCCAAGTCTTCATTCAATGCTGATGAACGAACCATCGCAGGTGTGTCCGATGCTTCATCATACATCTCGAGATCTTGCTCCATGAAATACGCTTGCCAGTACTTGACGAATTCGAGAGACACGTTCAGCGAGATGGGGACGAAGTTCTGCATGATGATAAAGTAGCGCAAGTGCAACTTCAGCAGTTCTTCATAAGGAAATGACGCCCCCTTGTTCCACTTCACCGAGGTCTGCACGTGGGAATCGAGGTACCAGTGAGACTCTCCATTTGTGATCATCCAGAATGCACCGAGCAGCGCCCCGAGTGCACACACGAGTTGCTGGATTAGCACCACACCGATGATCAATCCGTTCAGTCGATTTTCCACGGAAGATGACTTGACCACCGGATCCGTGTTGCTGCAGAAGACCTTGGTTTCATGGCCGGTGAAGATCACCATACCTATCACCGATTTCGTGTTACGGAGCACACAACTTCGCAAAATCATTTGCTTAGCGGTGATGGGGAACTGAAGGCTGACAGAGTCATCGGCAAGAGTCACCATCTGATGCATAGGATGTTCTCCAAACATTGGATGGGTGTCTCCAGACTTGTTGCCGGTGAGACCCAGTTGCCCTGCTTGCTCTTGCGCAACGAATACCGAGAACTTGCCTTCGAAAGAGTTGATGCGATTGTTCGGTGGCTCGCACTCGATTACACCACGGAGCTTCAAGACATCGGCCGCCGACCGGGAGAGTGCCGAAACAAGTGGGATCGCCGATCGAATTTTCAAGTTGGTCTCGCCATCCAGCGATTTCGTCTCGATATACGCGAGGTTGCCGCCTGATCGGGCGGACATGCGAGGAGAAACCACTTGCGGTGCGGTTGGACCTAACTCCACATCACTTTCACCAGCATCGTCTTCTTTTCGGCTCGTCTCTTCCTCATCGACCGAGAAGCCGTCGTCTTGTTCTTCGGCAGACAGCATGAACAAGTCAGCTGCGATGGTCTCGCCCGATAGCACCTGGATGATGTCGCCAACGCACAAGTCACCCCACCGACGCAACTCCCAGTGTCCCGTCGCTGACAGCGCGAACACTGTTCGGCTGTTCGTGACCGTATCGGCGCGGTGGCGCTCCCGGTCTTCGAGTGCCTCTTTGATCATGCTGCAGATGAACACGATCGTGAGCGGCAGCAGGATCGTCGGTACGCCGTTCGTGTTGCTCACTTCTTCAATGGTCTGCAGCCCGGCGATGAAGAGAAAATACATGTTGGACGGACGCTTGACTTGTGCCAACAGCACGCGCGGCACGAAGTTCCAGAAGTTATACTTGGCACTCGTGACGACGTTGCTGGCGAACGTCGGTTCCTCGCGTGGGTCTTCACTCGTAGTTCGACTCCGGCGACGACGCTTCTCGCGGGACGGCGAAGGCTGCTGACGCGATGAGGCCGTTAAACGTGTGTTACTCCCGCTTGTGCGTTCATGCCACGCGAGCTGTTTTCCCCAGAAGGACGTGTTACTGAACTTGCGCGTCAACTCTTCGGCGTGGGCTTGCTCTTCTATCGCCTGCAGCCGCAGCGCCGCGCGGTCAATCTTGATGACACGCACATCTTTCGGAGGCGCGCTGAGCGTAGATGCGCTTGGAGTACGAGACGATCCGATCCGCCCCGTGGCGGGCGAACCAGACGGCGTCATCATACCCGAAGCCCCGAATCGGCCACGTTTCCCTTCGACCGATGCTGATCGAGGTGTCCGTTTGCTTTCTCCTCCCCTTCCAAGCGTAAACGACCATCATTCCTCTAAACCTTTGCAAAACAATACTGCTACCCAAACAAAATAGTACAGAGGTAGACCGGTTCACAAGTTCCGTAACCGGTTCGGTCCAACTGTTTGTCCACTCCAGAATGCAACGTCGGGCCTGGGTCCCAGGCTGGGACGGTGATGGAAGTCCGACGTATTGAAACGCGACCAGTGGACTCGAGACGAACATGAGCGATCTTCCGCCGTCATCGCCGCCGTCCTCGGGCAGCGCCCTGTCGTGGGAAAGCGTGACACTGTCACCCTTGGAGGTGCTGTCGCTGCAGTACGAACACGAGCTGCAGCAGCTCCAAGATGCGCACGTGGCTGCGCACCAGAACAAGAACGGCGTCGACCTCAATGCCAAGACGGGCAGAGCCGCTGGGCGGCTCACGATCGCCGTGGTCGCCGTGGAGGACCTTGCAGGCGCAATTGCCGAGCACCCTGTGCTGATAGGCAAAGGAAACGTGACGCCGTCTGTTTATGTGTCGACCATGTTTGGGCCATCGTCTGCGTGCGAGAAGTCTACCAAGAAGCACCAGCGCACGGCGGCCACGGGTGCCAAGGATGACAGTGCCCAGTGGAAGGAGACGCTCGTGTACGAAGGCATCAAGGCGACGTCTTTCAAAGTTAAGGCGACTATCAACTCGAGTGCTGGCATCATTGCGGACATTGCACTGGGCGAAGTGGAGATCGACGCCGCTGGATACCTCGATCAGCGCCAGCACACGCAGTGGTTCGACTTGACCGCGCCAGTGTCTTCTCTGGCTGCTGGCCAGAAGCGCGGGAAGGTGCAGCTGTCGATTACTTTCCATCACAACGCTGAGGTGCGTTACGAGCGGAAAGTGGCGGAGCTCGTCCGGAAGAAGAACGAGAACGACGCGCTCGTCGACGCCTACCGCAAGACCGCGCCGCTCGTGAAGGCTCCGGTCCAGCACCCAGCCGCGTTCGGTGACGTCGCTGCTCGCGCCGAGCTGTACATTCCTGGAAACCGATTCCGCGCGGAAGCGCACCATCCGGGGGCCGTTGGCCGTGCGCCTCTGCCCGACAAGACCCGTGCCATGACTCCATTCGGTCGCGGTGTGATCGTGTCGTTCCGTCCGGCGACCAAGATTTACGTTGTTCAGCTGGACAAGGACCCGGCTGCCAAGCGTGCGAACATCGCGTACTTGCGGCAATCGGACGTGTCCGAAGAACGCGACGAGCCGCATCTCAAGATGTACATGACGGTCGCGACCCCGTATGGCAGCGGCGAAATTGTGGAGATTCGCCCGCATGACGACGTCATTGTCGTGCAAACCGGTTATGCGAAGATGTACATGCATCGTAAGGACGTCAAACTGCCGGAGAAAGCGATTGAAGACATGAAGAACAAGGATCTAATTGAAGAGGCAGTGAAGTTGACTGAGCAAGGAAATGTGCAGTTCCGGAACAACCAGTTCGACGCCGCCGTGTACAGCTACTTGCGTTCGCTGGGCTTCCTGCAGCGCGTGGACCAAGACATCGCGACCCAGAAGGAGAAGGCTGAGATCCTCCAGACGATGATCCGATGCCACCTCAACATTGGCACGTGCAAGCTCAAAACCGACGCGTATTTGGACGCGGAGATCGCGTGCACGAACGCGCTGAGCATCCTGACCGTGCTCTCCGAGAACAAGCACGGCATGGTGGTCACGTGGATGGGCCGGCTCGGGCTCAGTGAGCAGCTCATGTTTGAGGACTGGCCGTCGAAGGCGCGCTTCCGCCGCGCGAAGGCGAGCTACAAGCTGGGCAAGCTCCTGGACGCGCGCAATGACCTCATGATCGCTGTGCGATTGAACCCGAAGGACAAGGCGTGCCGCACGCTGTTGGAGCAAGTCACTAAGCTCATTACCAAGCAAAAGAGCGAAGAGAAGAAGGCGTGGGGTGGAATCTTCGAGAATACGCCGCTTGCGGATGTGGACGACGAGGACGCGCCGCCAGTGGACGTGGCGGCTGAGATTCAGCGTGCGGCCGTCCGCAAGCAGCAGCAGGCGGCCACTGCGGACGCGGATGCGTCCATTTTCACGCGTCCGTCCAAGAGCCAGCGGGCGCGACAGACACGCACTTCAATCGCGGACGACCAAGACGCGTGGTACCTTTCCTCGAAGGCGTTGGCTGCGGCCTCGATCGTGACAGCTGGCGTGGCCGCGTTTGCCATGCTCGCGTTGAAGCAGCAGAAGTCGTAGGGTAGCCAGCAATGCGGCCGCGTGCTGTCCACTCGCATGGAAGAATGGATGGAACAGAACGGAACGGAAAGGGCCACGCGGCCGCTTCCTCCAGAAAATGAATGGCCACTTCAACGTTCGGTGGATTGATTCACGGAAACACCGTTTTCGCTCGCCCGGCCCCCTGGGTTCAACGAGCCACCGGTTAGTGTCCGACTCCCATATCTTGTGTGGCCACGCACGTCACTGACACGCATTTCGTGGGCTCCGTATCTTGGCGCCACTTTCAAAAACAAGAACTCTCGTCACTGTTTTTTTCCTTTCGCCAACCGTGGAGAGAAAAGGAAACCGTCACACCGGCAACCGGAGTGAAGGTCTCTGAAAAATACCACACAACGACTTCAACTTGATCAAAATATAAAATCTGGCAGGAAGGTCGATGCCCCTCGTTTGACTGCGGAAAATCGAACCGCCCTCATGCAAGCCAGAGCTTGGTTGTCACGCAAGCGCACGTGCCGCAGCTGGCAGCACATACGCACAACGATTCGGACAGCTCTGATTGGCGAAATCGCGGTTGTTTCCGTGCGAGTGTGCAGGGGCGGCTTTGCGTCCAGCGAATGGGAAAGCGAAAGGAAACCATAGATCGGTTAGTGTTGACGGCAACTCTCGGACCAACCGAGCGACACTAGTTCACATTCAGGGCGTCTCCTGTTGGAAGTCCAATCTCGCGGAGAATGCTGCTATCAAGAGCGTGCGCATTGGGGC
Organism: Pythium biforme; assembly: GCA_023337735.1. Lineage (NCBI taxonomy): Eukaryota > Oomycota > Peronosporomycetes > Pythiales > Pythiaceae > Pythium > Pythium biforme. The sequence continues at coordinate 14,490 of JAADXJ010000773.1, forward strand.
CATTGAGCAAAGCGTGGTCATCACACATGCTTCACGGTTGGTAACCTCACGCACCCTGCGGTCCAAACAGTCAGAACCTCCCATATCTTGTGGAATGCCCTTGTGCCGAGCCAACGAAACCGCCGCTGATGGGTATTTTTTCACTGAGTTTCGAAGTAAATTACTTGCGCACGTTCCGCGTCTTTCCTTCCTCGCGAACTTTCCCACGCGCAAACCGACTGGAACGCGACGGGTTGTGAGGTTTTGTGT
>JAADXJ010000774.1:0-14728 GCA_023337735.1 Pythium biforme
GACTGCACCGTGTTGGCCACGGGCGACATCCAGTTCACGAAGCTGGTCACCGGCTCCTGTGTGAAAGGACGATGCACGTGTACAAACGGCAAGTCCTGGGGTGGCCCGCGCTGCACGCACGTGCTGGACGAGAGCAAGACCGCCGATGGTACGAAGAACAACTTTGACGGCTACGGTCCGCCGTTCGGGGTCGCCGTGGGCGTGGCTGCCGTCGTGATCGTGATGACATGCGTTTCGATTTGGATGGGGCGACGCAACGAGCAACTGCTTGCGACCACGGCGCATGCGCTCGCCCAGAAGAAAGAGCCTGGGCGGATCCCTTCGCCCGCGGAGTCGCAACACGGAGAGGTTGGCGGCCTGGCCAAGGTCAACTACAGCCAGAACTTTGTGTGAAATGTGTACAGTGTATGCTGTCACAAAAAGCAACCCATCGACCATAACCCAGACATATAGTATTATAATACATCGTGCGAGTCGTATTTTTCGTCCAGGGTATACCATTGGATCCGAAAGTATACTATACGCAATCATTCACGAGTCGATATGAATGGCTTGAGAGATGATTATGCTCGCCGTCAAATCCACGAACCTGTATCATTCGATATTGGAATGCTTCGACGCTTTTTTCGAATCTGTTTCAAGGGCCGATGGGATCTTGACCCCCTCTATAAATGCATATTCGCTGAAAACACGGTGCGTCCGACTGGACGAACATCGACGAAGCTTGCTTGCTCCGTGCAGGTCCACACCTGGACGAAATCCGGGCCCATTCCTGAGACCGAAGCCATCCATCCTTCCTTCTTCTCGGCTGTTCCACCCGTACAGTACGGCGAACGAAGACACCTGCGTCACTCGCCAGAATCCTCGCCATCCGTCAGAGACACGAGTCCCAACGTAGCACCCCGTCCGTCGATACGTCACTGATTGGAGACCAACAATGCCACCGCAACAAGTCACGCCGCCCGCGGCGAGCACCGCTGACGCTGCCGCCCATGAGCCGGCGCTCGTGAATGAGCCCGAGGCCGAGAAACTGCTCAACCGCGCCGTGTACGCGAGCACCAAGTATGAGACGCGTCCGACGTGGCGCCAATCGCTGCATGGCGTCGCCTACATTGCGTGGATCATGCTCGGCCCGTTCCTCGACATGGTCTGGGTCATCATCCCGACGCAGCTCTTCCTGCGGTCGCCGTGGCTTTTTGGCGCGCGCGCTGCGTGGCCGCAGCAGCTGCTCAAGTCGCTCGAGGAGACCTACTACTCGATGCTCGGCGGGCTGCTCGAGCTCGCCGGCGGCATGGACTTTGTGGTCACGACCGACGACGCACAGAGCGCGCAGAAGCTTACGTTCTCGCCCCAGGAGAAGGTGCTGCTGATCTGTAACCACCGCACAGAGATCGACTGGATCTTCTTCTGGTACGCACTTGTTACCAGTGCGCGTCTGGAGGTCGATGTCACTGACGTGTCCGTATCTCTGTCCTAGGAACCTGGCGATGCGCTTCAACTGCCACGGCCGCATCCGCGTCATGATGAAGTCGGTGATCCGCTGCCTGCCGGGCCCCGGTTGGGCACTGCTCATGCTCGACTACCCTTACGTGAGCCGCAAGTGGGAGACCGACCAGGCGCGCATCAAGAGTCAGATCGCGACCTACAAGCAGGCCGCCGTCGGCGTTTGGCTCTGCATGTTCCCCGAGGGCACGGCGCTTTTCCGCAAGACGCTCGAGCGTAGCCACGAGTTCGCCAAGGAGCGCGGCCAGAAGCTCTGGGACTACGTACTGATCCCGCGCATCCGGGGCTTTGAGCTGTGCGCGAATGAAATGGAGCCAGACTGCGTGCTCGACGTGACGGTCGGGTACCCGGAACTGCAAGACGGCGTGCGTCCATCGCCGGTGCGTTTTGCATTTGCGTTTGCTGGGCTTTATGAGTTGGTACTAAACGCGTTTGTGTATCCGGAACCAGCTTCGTCTTCTTCGCGGTCAATTCCCGACGGCCGTGCACGTGCACTTGACGAAATACAGCAAGACCGAGGTCGAGCCGCACAAAGACTCGATGGACCAGTGGCTTAAGACGCGTTTCCAGGCGAAGGAAGACCGTCTACGCCAATTCTACGAGGACGGCATGTTCGCGGGCCACCGCGTGGACACGTGCGAGACAAATATCCCCGTGGCCGTGGGCAAAGGCATCGTGTTCCACTCGTTTTTGTGCGTGTGGACGCTCGCGACCTGGTACTCTTACCCACTCGCGTCGTTGGCGTGGTTCTCGTTCTGCATGGCCGTCGTCGTCCACCGCATCCAGGCGTTTGGCAAGTGATCCGTCGCTTGTCCCCCAATGTATTTTCCGACTTTCACTTGCTTCCGGTATCGATGTTACTGGCCACGCGCTCCGTTGTTTTGGATCGCGCGCCACTTTTCGGTCTTCTTGGGCGGCGCCTTCGCGCCGGCGCCGCAGCGCAGGCCCAGTTCGACACAGCGCCGCTCGACTTCCTGGACACTTCGCCCACCAAGCAAACGCGAAATGCCCTCGAGCGTCTCGCCCTGTTTGGCCTTGAGCACGTCTTCTTCGACGTTCGAGAACGCGACTTCGTAGAAATTGCCTCGGCGTTCACGGTTGCCCTGGGCGCCCATGCGACGTGAGAATTTCGAGTCCGCCTGTGCGTAGGTCGGCAGCGGCGAGATCACGACCGCAGCGAACAGCGCAGCGCCGATAACTACGTCGAAGATTCGCATTTTGCTCGGTTTGTTGTTTCCAAAGACGCTTTATCTCGTTCGGAAACGTTGCTCGTTTGGCGACGTTTCAACAAGATCGCATCTTCCGGAGGCTAGTATTTGAGCCCGTGGGCTGCGGCGCGTCGCCACCGAGTCGGACGTTGCGGGACCTCTGTGTTCTTCCATCGAACCGTTCGGCCTGCACAGGATGCTGTGGTGGGTCGACATGCACCCAGGACGGACCACTCGGAACCGCTGAACCACCAACCAGTGACTCAAAGTGGTCTCGATCCGACAACTGTGATCCGTTCCTGGACCACCGGTGCCCATCAAGGATCCCTTCCGTCGTTCGTTTCACGTCAACAAGACGCCACATGCGTAGAGCATGCGCGGAACGCGGCCCAAATGAACGCGATCGAGCAGAGCCCACAGTCCGACGCACGTCCAGCGCAGTTTAACATTTCTACCGCACCGCCCGCGTCGCCGTTGTCTCCATGCAAGCCGCAAATACCCAGCACGTGGTGGTGGCTCCAGCCAGCGAGACGTACACGGTTATCCGCTTGTCTGCACTCCCGCTCCCGGACACTTCCGACGAGGACCCACACGCCGACGACCACGAGGATGTCGTGTTTATGCCGCAGCGCTCGACGCAGGACACAGTGGACCTTATGCACGCTGCGGTCGTGCTCGACTTCAACTCCTTTGACGGCGGCGAGCGATGCGGCGGTCGCTTGCGCGAGGGCGGGCCCGAGCCTGTGCCGCTGTACAGTGCGCAATGTGTCGGCCTTGCGATGAGCACTGCGGTCGCGGGCTTTTGCGTTGCGTTCTTCGCCAGCGCGTTCCGACCGCTGTTCATCACGGGTTTTCTGACGACGCACCACAGCTCACTGGTCGGGACGACCAACTCGCTGCTTCAATGGCCGCCCGTTCTCTCGCTCTTTGTCGGTGTTATGTCGGACGCCGTGCCGATTGGTGGGTACCACCGCAAGCCCTACCTCTTGATCGGCTGGCTGCTCGCCTCGCTCGCGTGTGCGGCGGCCGCGATCACCGGGTACGCGGCCAACCTCACATCCCCAAACACAGCGATCGTGCTACTGGTGCTCAGCGTGGTCGCATCCGTCGGTATCCAGGTCGTCTGGGTCATTTCGCTCGCGATCACGGTCGAGCACGCGCAGCGCGAGACCGCTCAAGTGCGCGGCCACTTTCAGGGCGCGTTCTTCCTGGTGTACTACTCAGCCACGGCGCTCACGCACGCTCTATGCACTCGGCTGCTAGTGACCACAACCGCCGACGGAGCAGTGGAGACAAGGATCCGCCTGCAAGAGGCCGTGGTCGTGCTCGCGATCTGTGCGTTGGTCCCGATCCCCTTTCTCCTCTGTTTCTACCACGAGCACCGCGGCGAGATCGAGCGCGACACGGCGACCAAGCTCTCCACGACGGACCTGAGCTCCGACTTTTGGTCTCATTTACAGCAGAAGCCCGTCCACCGCATCTACTTCTTCCTCTGCGGCGTCGCGTTTCTCGTGAACTCTCGAAACGACAGCGTCGACGCCGCGATCCTCTCGTGGTGCGACGTTGCCAAGCACAAGTTTGGCAACCTCACGGTCGCGCAGGCCATGCCCAAGGTCGTGGCCGTGATCGTCTGGAAGTACTTTATGCTCAACGTCAACTGGCGCGTGCTAGGCGTCGCTGGGCTGGTGCTCCACGCGCTGTGCAAACTCGCGCTCGTGCTCACCAGCGGGCTTGGCGCCACTCGTAGTGACGAGTGGCTCTTCTACTGCTGGACGGCCGTGGCCAGCATCCCACTCGGCTGGGTCGAAGTGTTTATGGTCATTTTGCCGACCGAGGTCGCCGGCGTCGGGTGCGAAGGGCTTGCGATGGGGCTCGTGGCGTCGTGCATGGCGCTCATTTCGATCATGGCCACGACGCTGTGGGATTCCATCAATGCCGCCGCTGGGCTCACGTTCTCAGCTCAAGAGATGGCCGAGGATTCACAGGCGACGCGCCACCGGCTTGTAGTAATCGGCGTCGCGTACGTCGTGCTGAACGTGAGCAGTGTAGCGCTGGCGCCGCTGCTGCCGCCGCAGAAGCGCGACGCCCAGATGTGGCGCATGTTTGGCCGCGTGAACCAGCCGGCTGGCCGCTCGCTGGCCGGTGCGTTGGTGTTGCTCGTGCTGTACAACCTCGCCGCGAATTGGCTGCAAGTGCGAGGCAACTAGCGCGCGTTCGTGAAGCAAGATCTTCAAGGTTTTCAAGACTTGGAGGACGGTCCCTCGTGAGACAGCGTCGAGCTGTTGGGCAGCTTCGCTCCGGTCGTTGCCGATTTCTGCGCCCTCGGGCGATGCAAAGACGAGTTCTTCAAGCATTCCGCGTGCTGCGCGCGTGGGCGGAACATCTCATGGTTCAGGAGTCCTGAGAGAAATGCCCACGCGTGGGACCGTCCGGTTGACCGCCGTCGGCCATCGTGTTTCTCCAGGTGCATTGGCATCCCATGATGGGATCCCAAGATTTGTCGAGCCAGGCAAGTGAGTTGATCGACCACGAAAGAAGCTCGGCGGGAAGCGTCGTCGCCTTGCGACCAACTCGTTTCGCAGTCTCCCGTGGCTTTGTGGCCGTGACACTGAACACATTTGGACCCACGCAAGGGCATTTTCAATGCAGGCGTCAGTCACGTCGTGTACAGTGTACAGTACGCAACATGGGAGATCCCTCGGGGTTTTTACAGTCTAGCAAGCAAAACATGATAAGGATTGCAAGGCCGATCCGCCAGTGTGTGGGACAAGTCGTGCTAGCTCTTTTCCGTTGCGGACGTGGCAAACACCGTGCGTGCCCGCGGCTGACGTGGACGGGCGTCCATAGCCCGGCCCCTCTGGCTGCCCCGGATTGAGCGGGAAACGGGGCATGATCATCACTGCTTCAACGGGACCGACGCGCTGCTCATCTCACCTCCCAGTCAGAGCAGAGATGGCCGATACAGAACTGTAATCGGCCCGATTGCCAACATAAAAACATGCAACAGGCCCTGTACACTGTACTGGTAGTGACCAGGTGCGCAGTCTCACGTGAGGCCTGCCAGCTTGGCATGTCGTGGGTACAGTAGGGTATTCTTCAACGTAAGCGCGCACACCGCTCAATGCAACGCGCACGGCGTAACGCCTTCCGATAGCCCGAGTGTCCAGATGACGTTTTGGCTCCTTTGGGCGTGGGAACTTGCGCTGTGGTCCCCTGCTGTCGCTGGCGACCGCACCCACGATCGCCCTCCGTTGAGGAAAATGCCACGTACTATAATCCCTGTCTTTCCATTCACGAAATCGGCCGCACCGAACCGCGGACAACTGGACTACATACCTCCTTCGCCGTGGAGCCCAGCGAGGCGTACTGTACTGTACCAGTCGACCGCCTGGATTGCTAGGCCACTCGCAACCCAGGCGAAGACTGTGACTCTCAGTGTGGGAATAGTCTCCGCTGCATGTATGTATAGAGAGCGCTGTTCATGTATCGTAGTGAACTTTCTGGCCCCGACCCGGACCCTCGTCACACGTCGCTCGAAGCCACCTGGCCACTTGTCACCTGTTTCTTGGTGTCAGGAGGTTTTGCTGATCCTATTGTCCAGTGTACCATCCCCCTTCAGATACTTGTGGGTCTCCAATGTTCTCTGAGCCAAATCCGCCGTGATTTTCACAAATCGCCCTGTCGCTGGACCACTGCCAGCTCTTCGGTGCCCGTGGGCACGGCGTACTGAGTCACATATGGATCTTTTGTTGAGTTTATGTGTCGCGGGCTCGTCTGAGATCTGCAGGACTTTTCGGCCCATTGGCCCGAGACCCTGCAATGATGGGAGAAGCGCACGAGCGCGCGATCAAGCGAGAGAACGTGAGCTCGGGCAGACGCGACGGCTCTTGTTCCACTGGGCTGGACTGGATCGAGAATGCACCGGGAGAGTGTGAGAGCCGTGGCCAGTTCGGACGTGGGTCTGACTTTTGTCAGCCCTCTCTCTCTCTCTCGCGCTCTCTGTCACCCAGTGCTTGTGGGAGCCACATCGTCACTTGGTTTCTCGCGGCGACCGCAGCGTTTCATTTGTTTTGGTTCAGTGCAGTGCATTCGTGGCATCGGTCCGCTCGCTCTCGTGCCCCGCTCCAAGCCATTTCTATCGTGTCCCGACGTTACGTGATATGCACCCAGGCGACCACCACCACCTCACAGATAACAGACACAGCGCCGCCATGTCTAACATCTCGCTCATCGACTACGGCGACGACCAGCTGCGCAAGGACAAGTCGTTCCGCTCAGGTACGGCGTCGATCGCCGTCACGGACGAGGACGAGGACATTGTGTTCATGGCACAGCCAACGTCGCGCGGGCCGATCCGCGAGGCCGACAGCATTTCCGAGACCGTGCCCAAGGGCCGCTTTGTGGCCGGCGAGGCGTTCTTCAACTACGCCGCGTTTGGTAGCCTACGCGAAGGACTACCGTCTGTGATGCTCATGACGCCGCAGTACTTTGGACTCGCATTCAACGCGATCGTTGCTGGCTTCACAGTCACGTTCTCGACTTATGCGCTCCAGCCGCTGCTCGTCATGGTGCTCACGGAGTACCAACCCGACCAGATCGACGCCGCCTCCAAGATCGTCCAGTGGCCCGGTACGCTCGCGGTGTTCCTCGGTCTCTTCTCGGACGCCTTCCCGCTCTTCGGGTACCGTCGCAAGTCGTACATGATGCTCGGTTGGGTGCTCTCGGCCGCCATGTACTTTGCGATGAGCATTGTCGACGCGAGCATGGACAAGGCCGGCTCGTCGACCGGGTATTTGTATCTGATCTTCAGCGTGCTGGCGAGCGTCGGCAACCAGATCATGTGGATCGCGTCGCTCGCGATGACCGTCGAGTTTGCGCAGCGCGAGCACCTGTACGAACGCGGCCACTTGCAGTCGCTCTTCTTCATCTTCCACTTTGCGGCCGCCGCGCTCACCAACTTGCTCTGCGCGTTGGTCATCCACCCGCAAGAAGACGGCTCGTACATGTCCGACATCTCGCTCTCGGGCGTCGCCATTGTGCTCGGTGCCGTGTGTCTGGTGCCGCTCCCGATGCTCCACTGGTTCCTAGTTGAAGAATACGCACCGGTGAACCGCGTGTCGCTCACGACCCGTATCGGCGAGCTCTGGAATTTCCTCCAGCAAAAGGTCGTGTACTGCATCTTCTTCTACCTCGTGGTCACGATCTTCCTGCTCAGCGCCACGAGTCCTGACGTCCAGAACGCCGTGCTCATCTGGTCCGGGTACACCAACTCCAAGTCCATGTGGCTCTCGCTCGCGATCGAGTCGCCCAAGCTCGTGGGCGTGCTCTTCTACAAGTCGTTCTTCATCAATTTCGACTGGCGCAGGATCGGCTGCATCGGCCTTGTGTTCTACATCATGACCAACTTTGCGCTCACGTTCCCGACGACCTACAACAAAATCCGTGAGCCGTGGTACCTGTACCTCTGGATGGCGCTGGGCCAGATCCCCCAGGGCTGGTTCGAGCTCTTCATTGTGATTCCGGCCACCGAGATCGCCGACGTCGGCCGCGAAGGTGTGACCATGGGGCTCATCTCGTCGTTCATGCAGCTCATTTCGATCGCCGGCGGGACGATCTGGAACTCGCTCAACAAGGGCGTCGGCGCCAAGATCAGCATCGAAGAGATCATGCTGGACGAGCCGGCCGTCCACAAGGACGTGGCCGTGTCCACGGTCGTGTACTCGTGTATCCAGCTCGCGGCGGTCGTCATGTTTTGGTTTTTGCCGGCGCAGAAGCTCGACGCGCAGCAGTTGCGCGCGTTTGGCGGCTACAATAGCGTCGCGCGGCTCGCGATCTTGGCCGTGTTCGTGGCGTTGCTGGTGTACGATCTCGGCACGAACCTGGCCAACTGGTAGGCCTGGCGCTGGAGTCGTCCACCGCTGGTCGCTGGGCCACAAGGAACATCCACTAACTTGTCGTGCCCTACGCCCTTGTACTGAAATGAATGGATTTGTATCTCGTTACCGGTATGTATGTACATGTATAATGCAATGCGTTGGTTGGTGAAAGACAGTGTGTGGGAGCGACAGTAGCCTGGTGGACGCACTCAGAGGGTGAAGGGTGACAGGACTTGTTGTTCGCTGCCCCTGGGACTCGCAGTGGGAGCGCAGCCGCCACGCTGTCTTGAAGTCGCGACGAGGACCACGACGCCGCCTTCTTTGATACATTCGTCGGCGCCTTGTCCGTGGGATGGGCAGAGTATCTGATCCGGTTGATGCGACCACTTGGAGTCAAAGACGTAATGTCGAGACGGCGTCCACCATGCAATTCTTGCCGTAACAAATGCACGCCAGCAAGCAACGGATCACGGGGCGATCCGAATCAGTTCCCATACGGACGCCTCGGATCGGATCTCTTCTGTGCGCAACCACCTGAAGGCCAGGCGACCACACGACAGTGTGCCCTACACAACAGCAACTCGACTGAGCGTTCAACGCTGTGTGTTGTGTCTGTTTGTGTGGCCCACACTGTGGGGGAGGGCAGTTTGCTGCTCACAGGCCGTGAGTCACGGCTCTGCGCCGGTTGCAGACACGTCACGAGCAAAATGGCACCACCGTCACCTGATTCCATTCCACAGCAGCTCCTGGATTGTGCACCGCGCACAAGTTTGATACGAGGGGTATCAGCCGAGACCGATACCCCTGAGAGCCTCGAGGGGTATCAGGAGAGAGTTCTGTACGCGATGCGCCAGCCTCAAGCATGGCGCCGGCTGGCAGTGTGCTGCGGTGCTCTGTGCTGAACTGTACAACGTAGTCTGGCAGTACAGTACGACAGGTCCCGTCAAACGGATGCGGATTGCGATTCAAACGCAGATGGCGGCCGCGGGAATCAAGCGCGGGGGGGATGCGCTTCCTGTCTTCTGCTGCTGAACACACCGAGAGTTGTGGCCTCGGGTGTGGGAAAGAACACGAAGACCCGCGCCCACTGTCTTGCGACGCGCATTTGACGCATTTCGCTGTCGAGTCGACGTTTTGGTTTCGATCGGATCGGAGACCAAAAGAGTGGGCCATTCGATCGGGATTCGCACCGTACAGTAGATTGCGAGAGGGATAGTACAGTACAGAACTGGACAACACACCATACAGTATTCGCAACTGACGGCGACGATGGGGTTTCAGTGAAGGTTCACAAGGGTGGATCACCGAGAGGCAACTGCCGTGGCCGTCTCCCTTGCGCATGTATTGTACAGTCTGTACAGTATTGCAGTCGACCGTACGCAGTCCTCTCATCACCCGCTGGTACAGCGACGCTGTATGCGTGTCCAACCGACTGTGTGTCAGAACCGTGGGGTGCTGACTGCACGCCTAACGTTAGGGGATGTCTGACGGCGCCAACGCCGTCCTGACGCCGTCCTGACGACCCGAGAAGCTGGAGTTCCGTCCCCCGCCAAAACACGGGATCAGTCACCAGCGATCTCCCCCTTTTTGTCTTCCAACCGGGACGAAGTCACAGCCCGCCGGGTTCTTGCACTGTCCAGCACGAGAAGATGTGCCCGCTTCAATGCTTTGTATCGAGACGTCACTCGGCAGCCGGCAGCGCAAGCGCAGGACCAGACGAAACATTTTATCACGGCTAGAATCGGTCTGAATAGCCGGATACATGGAGGTATTCTCAACTGATTTCAACACGGCACCCAATAGACCGGTTTGCTGCCTGGCCGTGCACCGTAGTATCCTTTAAAACATATTTAAGCAGGGCCCCTATGGTTCAAACGTGTCGTAACGACCCTTTTTTCTGCGTCCAGTGTGCCCTTCTCTTGCTGGTCACCGGACGCGTCATAGAGAAGAGTTGCATGCCCACGCATCTTGGTTTCCCGCAGCGGCTCACTGTCGCAGTGACTCGGGCTGGGCTGGCTCGACGGCATCTCTCTATCCGTTCGATTCTTTGGCAGTTCGCCTCACCTTCAACCCTTTCACCTCCACCGCCCCGAATCCGCCCCAGCGCGGCCACCGTGGTCGTCTCTCACCTGAGACTTTGCGTGATGCCAGTCTTTCGTGTGTGCTCCACCTTCCGCCCTCCATCACTTCCCGTTTTCCTCGCCCTATCGGATAGCGATGCGGGCCGGCTCACAGGACACGGCGATCATGCAGCTCTCACCCAAGTCCAGCGCGACCTACGGCCGCACGCGCACGCAGACCAACACGTCCTGGACCGCGCCGTCCATGAGCATGTCGGACCAGGCCAGCAGCGCGCGACAGTACGCGCCGCGCGCGCACCGCGTGCCGTCCCAGCAGTCGGGCGGGTCATCGCGCCAGCGGTACGCGCCCGGCTCGACTTTCTTCAACTACGAGACCTTTGGCAGCTTGCGTCCGGGCCAGGACTGGGTGCGGCTCTTCCACCCGCGCTACATCGGACTCGCGGTCCACGTGACCGTGTGCGGCTTTGCGTTCTACTTCTTCTCGTACGGCTACGGACGCCTCATCGCCGAGTACCTCAAGGCCAACGACGACGCCCAAGTCCAGGCCGCCCACTACGTGCTGGTGTGGCCCCAAGCGCTCTCGCTGATCATCGGGCTTATCTCGGACTGTTTCCCGATCAACGGCTTCCGCCGCAAGCCCTACATGATCATGGGCTGGCTCATCAGCATCGCCATGTACGTCGTGATCATCGTCATGGACGCGTACGGCAACAGCGGGCGCACGCTCTACAGCTCCGAGTGGAAGACCAAGTTTGACAGCGGCATGCTCACCGACAACACCGACGAACAAGTGAGTCCGTTCGGCATCGCATACTTACTCGTGAGTCTCGTCGCGGCCTTTGGGATCCAGATCTCGTGGCTCTCCGCGATCTCGCTGAGCGTCGAGTATGCGCAGCGCGAGCAGCTCTTCCACCGCGGTCGTCTCCAGGCCACGCTCGTGACGCTCTACTATGTTGGCGGTGTGATCGCCAACTTTGTCACGGCCTGCGTGATCGGCGAGGGCGTAAACCGCGACCACCTCGTGTCCAGCATCTCCGTCGGTGACGCCGCTGCGATCCTTGCCGTGGTCTCGGCCATTCCGCTGCCGTTCGTGCTCTACTATTTTTACGAGGAGCCGTGGGTCAACACCACGCGCGTCGGCATGTCGGTCGCGCAGCGGCTTAAGAACTTTTGGAAGTTTTGCCATCAGAACGTCGTCTACCGCGTGCTCTTCTTCATCATTCTCCACTTGTTCCTGGTCGGACTCTACAACCAGAACGTCCGGGACGCCGTGCAGCGCTGGTCCGGTGTCACACGGAAAGAGGCGCTCGCGATCGAGTGTACACGCATGGCCGCGATGATGCTCAGCATTCTCTTTTGGATGGTGTACCTGCGCAACGTCGGCTGGCGCAAGCTCGCCTTCTGGGGCTCGGCGTTCTACATCGCCGTGTACGCCGTGCTCACGATGTGCGCGGCGTTCAACTGGGTCCGCAACGAGTGGTTCTACGGCGCCATGCTCTCGCTCGGGGACGTGCCGCGCGCGTGGCTCATCCTGTACGCAATCATCCTCGCGACCGAGATCTCCGACATTGGCCACGAAGGCGTGACCGTCGCGCTGGGCATGTCGTATCAGACCCTGGCCGGACTGGCCGGGTACACGCTCGCCGCGATCTTCCCGAGTGTCATGGGGTACAAGGTTACCATGGATGAAGTCGAAGCTGACGCACCCGAGACCCGTGCGAGCGTGATCAAGGCGTTCTTCATCATCGCCGCGATCAACCTCACGTCGTTCCCGCTCATCCGCATTTTGCCGCAGCAGAAACTCGATGCCCAGCAGATGCGCGCGTTCGGCGGCTACAACCGGTACGCGAGTACGGCGCTGCTGCTCACATTTGCGCTGCTGCTGCTGTTCAACCTCGGCATCAACCTCGTGATCGTGCTGCGGTAGGGCGTTGGTTTGACTAGGGACTGTAGATCAGTGGATTTGGTTTTCAGATGATTTATAAATATATGTGGTGTGCTTTTCGACTCGGAGATCCAGCGAGGGCGGTGCTGCATGCACGGCTTGTAATGCGAAGGCACGGGCTCGCGGATCTATCGACAAACGCTCTGTCACATGGACCAGAGCAAGACGTTCTGCAAGATGGGTCTCACACCAGGCGACGAATGCCAACCGATCATTAGCTACACGGACGACGCGACTGAGCTTCAGAGGTCGTGAAGAACGTGCGGGGGGCCTCTCTCGAGGTCAGTCGTCGGTTGGGGGGACAGCCCGCAGGTCATCGTGTCCGAGGCTGGCAGGCTAATAGACAGACGAGGTCATGCGTCAGAAGGATGGCCGTGCTGAATTCCAACGGGAATCACTGTCAACTGTGCTGTACTCCTTGCGGCCTGTACGACTCCGTGTCTCGAGCATGCTCACCGTGGCACGTTGACCATAATGCAGTGAGGCGCACGCATGTCCGTACCGCGAAATGTGATGACAAACGATACTAGACGAGGTATTCTATTCCAGAGGTCGGAATGTTCACATCCCTGAAATATCCACCATCGCATTGTGAAGCTCAGTATTAGTTATAGAGGGTCGTGTGTTCTCCTGTCAGCGGCTCATACCTTGTCTTGCCATCTGGCGCTCGGATCCCGCATCTCACATCCTGCCGGAATTCCCCCTGCGCTGGGCTTCACAGTGCCGACTCGACAAAGTCCGTGAGCGCTTCCGAAAGGCCTTTGGGGGGGGCGAACGATCAACTCTCCTGACAGGGCGAAGGTCTCACTTCGCACTCTCACCTGTCCAGTCCAGCATGGGACCGGAAGCCATGGGCAAGCGTGTCTCGACTGGGCCCATGGTCCTCCACGACGTTAGCGATCGTCGCCCGCACCACCGCGCAGCCAACGACCCGCAACAGTCAGCTACTATGACTCTCTCCTCGTTCGCCTGGTCGGCTGACACACCGGGGCCACGAGCGTTCATCACGAACGCGTCAACACAACCACCAACTAGTACCGTTGCCCACGCGTCACGGCGACGCTGCATGGCAGGCAACTCGTTCTTCAATTTGCGAGGCGTTTGGACGCCTCCGGTCAGATTTCACGCTGCTGGTGCAGCTCTTCACGTCGGCCTTTCTAGGGCTCCGACGTGCTCAACTGGCACGGCTCATTCTCCGTTTGAAGCCCACGCGGCAATCGAAGCCCGCGCAGTCAAGCAGTGCTTACGGTGGCGCGCTCCTCGCGCTCACAACCGCTCCGCGAACGCGGCAAGCTTCGGGTGCTGTGCTTCATTCTCCCAGCCCTCGGTTGGCACGACGACGATGGTGCTCGGCAGCGCCTGCCTGATGCCCATCCCGTTCCTGGCGAGCTTCCTCGAGGAGCCGCCCGTCACGGGCACGACCGTCCACTCAGTACGACGTCGTGTGCATGAGCTGTGGCGGTTCCCGCACCGCAACCTCGCGATCCACATCCTGCTGTTCCTCTCGCTCCAGTATTTTGGCATCGGGCTCTACATGAAGTACGTGCGCTCCGCCGAATCGACGTGGTGGGACGTCACCGACGCCCAGCAGCCCATGATCAACGCGATCGACACGTTCCGGTATGTGCTTTCGCTCGCGTTCTGGATGTTCTACACGGTCAACTGGTCATGGCGCCGCGTCGCCCGCATCGGATCGGTCGCGTACATTGGTGGGTACTTGGCCTGCACGCTCTTTGTCGTATTCGACTGGTTCTATGCCATTGTTCTGGCTCTGCTGGACCTGTCCAAGGCCTGAATCAAGCTGTATGCGATCGTGTGCTCGACCGAGATCCCCGACAACGATCGTGAGTGCGTGATCATGGGGCTCGTGTACGTCGCGCAGTTGGTCGTCGGCATCTGTGCAGACATGATCTCCGCTGGTGCGGGCACCTGGCTACCGTTCCATGTCACCACCGACCAAGTGCTGGCCGACAGGCCGTACGCACGGCGGCAGGTCTTTCGCGGCGCGATGGTGTCATTCACCGCGAACGTTCTCTCATTGCTCCTCGTGCTGGTGTTGCCGCAGCAAACGCTCGACGCCCAGCAACTGCGCGCGTTCGGTGGCTGCAACCAGTC
>JAADXJ010000775.1:0-14714 GCA_023337735.1 Pythium biforme
CGCGGCGGCGTGAGGGCCGTGCCGTTCCACGAGGCGCCGTCAAATTTCGTTTGGAAGTAGCCCGCGAGCTTCGCCTGGATGCTGCTCGACACATCGTCAAATTATCATCCATTGCTGCCAATTCGACGTCACATCCGCAAAAACGTACGCCGCGGCGTCGCTCGCGTTCGGGTTCACACGGAAGCACGACGGCAGCGGCGCGTTGAGCGTCGCCTTGATCTGTTCGAGCTGCGCGGCGTCGAAAACGCCTTGTTTCTAGAGCAAACGTCGGGTACGTGTTAGGCGTGTGTTTCCGAGTGAGGGTGGTCGCTCCGGACGCACGAGATAGTACTGCACAATGCGCGGCTCGCGCGGCGTGGGCGTGGCCGCTGGGGCATTCGGATCCGTGCTCATGGTGTGGCGGCTGGAAAGCGTACGCAGAGAGAGACGGAGGCGGCGCAGACGACCACGCGACCAGCATGCACCGAGATGGAGCGAGCGCGACCCGCTGCACGCCAATAGTACTGCGTGGGGGAGAAATTCTGAGTACGGCGTATTATTAGCCAATCCAAATATTAACAGTGGAATCAGAATTGAGACGCGACGAACGATAATTCGGCGGGTCAGCGAATTAGTTTTCCAAATACGCTCGTGGCCGGAGTGGCATCCGAGCCGCCGGGGTGCCGTTGTCTGCAGCGTGCACTGGCAGCGAGGGGAACGTCTGCCACCGAGCACGCTTGGCCGAGTAAGTGTAGTAGCGTTGGCCCCACGTTGCAAGCGGTTACCACACCCGTCTACGAATCGAGGGGAAGCTGGTAAACAAATACGGTACCGGTACTGCAGTCTCATCTCGCACTGGAACTCAACTACTTGCACGGGGGAAGTTCCATGGTGCGTGCAGCTCTGCACCGTACTGCAGTCTTCAAAGCCTGGCGGGTTGCCAGAGTCAACAGCTCATCCTTGGGCGTTTGCAATTTGATTGCGCGACTGGACTCGGTGGTTCCTCAACTTTAACTCCGCTCCAACGGAATGGACCACCACGTGCGTTTGCGAAATCTCCGAAATGGAGGAGGTTCCGAATCCCGAACTGGGCCATGATTCGTCGAAAACTGAAGCGTCTCCTCACCTGTGAATGAGCGCTCAGCACCGCAGGGCCTTCTTGTGTTCAGGGCACCGGAACAATTGGAATTCCCATCGCCGAGTTGGGCTCGAGCATCACTGTTGCGTACGAACTGTCGACTCGACGAAGTGCAGCTCTGTCGACTCGACAACTCACGAGAGCGATGCGGCGTCAGAACAGAGACCAACTTCAAGTGCCGTCGCTACGCGAGTCACCTTGAAGTGCTAATAAACCGTGCTTGGAACACATACTGGCAAATAATCACGATTAGGAGTAACACACAGTGTGTTTTTCAGTGGTCGCAAAATTTGCGAGATTAACGGCTCCAACATGTCTGGCGTTGGGTGGATAAACGCTAGTTTAGACACCAAAACCGTGTTTACGCTTTTTTCCTGGCACACACTCATCGTTTGCCGCCTGGGTCGGTGATGGGGACACCGCACTGGCCACCTTTGCGTGGTGGATCTCGTTTGACAGAACCGCGACTGCCGATGCTTCAACTTGAAGCTCGCGGCACCCGCTGCCAATCTCCGGGAGGCATGGCATGTCGCTCGACCGCATGACGCAGGCATGCCCAAAGAAACCCTTCAGGATACACTCATAAACGTCGGACCCCCTTCTCCAGGGCGAGTCCAGGACACGACAGTGTAGCTGGCGAAGAAAGCCTTGCACTCCCATGGCCACGTTGGCCGGTGGTCACCAGATGCATGCTCTCTACAAAGCCTCACTTGCAAATTTGCCTTTGAGCCCACCACCACCAGCATCACTGCCCACCGCCACACCCTTCAGTGCACTATGGCCGCTCCGTCTCCGTCGGTCGACTACCGCACGCTTGAGGCCGCCGAGAAGGACACGCACGTTCAAGATGCGGACGCATACGGTCCGCCGGGCCAGACGAACCCCTTCAAGTTTGCGATCCAGAACCAGCACGTGAAGGAGTGCCTCTCGGAGATGCTAAGCACGTTCATCTACGTGGCGTTCGGGCTCGGCGTGATCGCGCAGGTCACGCTCTCCAAGCAGCAAGCGGGCAACTACACGAGTGTGACCCTCGCGTGGGGCGTCGCAGTCATGATGGGCATGCACGTCGGCGGCGGCGTGAGCCACAGCCACATGAACCCGGCGATCACGATCCCGCTCGCGCTCTTTGGCGCATTCCCGTGGAAAAAAGTACCGGGCTACGTCCTCTCGCAGACCCTCGGCGCGTTCTTGGCGTCGCTCATGGTCTACTCGATGTTCTACCAGCTCATTCACCTCGCGGACCCCACGAAGACCAAGGCCACGGCCACGATCTTCCACACGCACCCGAACGCCGCCGTGAACCACTCGGCCGCGTTCATCACCGAGATGTTCTGCACCATGCTGCTGCTCATCGGCATCCTCGCGCTCATCGACGAAAAGAACCGCTCGACCACGGTGGCAGCGTTCCCGAGCTGCGTGGGTATCTTGGTCGTGGGTATTGGCATGTCGTTCTCTCTGGTGTCGTCGGCCGCGCTCAACCCGGCGCGCGACTTGGGGCCACGTATCATGCTCTCGCTCGTCGGGTACGAAGGCATGTTTAGCGCGGACGGCCACTACTTCTGGGTGCCCATCGTCGCGCCGATTGTCGGCGGCGTCCTCGGACTCGTCGTGTACTTGCTTTTAATCATGGGCCACCACCCGGCCAAGGTCGAGCGCCACGGCTTCTTTTGAGCGGCATTCACACAAGAAGTTCCTCCGTCCCACGCTACCTGTTCCAGACGGGTAGAGTAGCCGGGTGTGCATGTCTTTGATTGTATCTTTCTCTCCTGCATTACCACATGCCTTCGATGCTGTCTCCTCACTTTGGGCGAACAAAAGCATGTGTCAACCGTACGAATCAGTCCCATAACAACTACCTTGCGATGGTGTTTCTTGTATCTCTGGCATTCATGGAGTCGTAAAGGGGCACATGCAGTTGGCTTGATCGTAAATAGAAGTAGATGCTTCTCCCGCTTCTACTGCTTGCTCAGGCGGCGCAGAAAGTGGACCACGTACACCATGAGCAGCACGACCTTGGCGACTTCACCCAGCACGTACGCGAAATGGAACACGAGCGAAGGGCTGGCGTGGTTCTGAACGGTTCGCTGCATCTCGTCGCGCACAATGCGCTGCTCGGGCGTGAACGCGCTGTCGGGCATCTGGCGCAGCTGCTCCGAGATGATGTAGTCGCCGCGGATCTGGAGCTTCGGGGAGACCCACGCGACTTGCACCACAAACAGCGCGATCAGCGCGACGAGTAACCCGAGCGCCGTGTGCTCGCGCTGTGCAAACGACGCAATCGCGTGGACAAGCACGAGCCCGAGCGCGAGCGCAAACTCGACGGCATTGAGCCCGGCGAACACCGTACGCCCCACGTCGAGCCCGATGTGGCGCGGCAGGAACGGCGCCTGGAACTTGAGCCACGCCTCCATGAGCGAGATCGCGAGCACAAAGCCCAGCCAGAGCGTGCCCAGGAACGCGGCCGACGCCTCGGGCGCAATGGAGCCGCCGCGCGCGACCAGCGCAAACACGAGCCCGAGAGTCGTGTAGACGGCGACCAACGCGCCGCGCTGCTTGATGAGCGCCATCTGTCGATGCGGGATCAGGGACGCTTGGGATGTGTGTGGGGAAACCGGCGCTTGAGGAAATGAGGCGATTGGGATTCTCCGATTTTTTCTCTGCGTGCGCCAAGGGAGGGGAGCAGAGACAAGCAATGTGAGACGTGCGGCCAATCAATGAGATGAACCCAAACTCAGCGTAGCCAATCAGATCACGAGAATGGGGCTAAACAGATACTTCGAAGTTTTGTTCGGGTGGGTTCCTATCGCTGGATTTCTTTCGCTGATTGGGTTGCTGTGACGTCGAGCGCGCGGAACTTGCGTGCAATGAGCTTAGCGATCTACAGAAATCAGAAGGAAGTGAGTGATCCGAAAAGGTGGGGGTGACGTGGTAGGTTCATCGTCAGCAATCGTGGCGGTGAGCTCACCTCCGTGTCTTGCTTTGGCGTCGTCGGAGGGGAGAATGACTGGAACCAAAAACTCAGCGTGACAGTCGTCTTTTCCGGACCCACGCCGGCCTGCTCCTCCACGACAAAGCACAGCGAGACGAACGGGTCTTCGAGTTTGCGCCACTGGACTTGTTGCTGCGCTTGATTCTCGTCAGACGACGCCGGTCGATCGACGACAAACTGCTGAGCCGAAGTTGTCTTCCACATCACGGTGCCGATACGATCATTGGGGCGCTGCCCTTTCTTCACATTCTGGATGCGTCTCATGACGCAATGGAAAAACGCATTAGTCGTGACGTGATTGGCTTCGCTACAGTCACCTCGGTGGCCGGACTTGCTGAAGTTCATGAACGGGACACGACGACTCCAGAAACAAACATCCTCCAGTCGAGAAAGCGACTCGAGCTGCACGATCATGTCTGTGTCCTGCATCCACGAACCTGCCAGCGCTGGATCCTGCAACAGCTGCATCACACGATCAGCGCTCGTCGCGTCCATGCTGTAACGCCCTCGCCACTGAGCGGCCCTTGCGTCCGACTGGAAAGTTTTGCCCGCAACGGAAGGAGGCACGCTTGCGTCCTTCGCTCTCCACATTGTGAACCCATTATCGTTCATCACGGTCAGCCATTCGAACGTGTCAGGGCTGGATGGCATCACCACCGCACGGGTCCCGATCGAGTCGAGGATAGAATGTTCTTCGTCTTCCTTGAGTGAGCCTGTCCTGGTGAAGCAAGCAGCTTGTTCGAGCTCTCGCCGCGTGAAGCTGGGGATCGCAATGTTGGCATGCGTCGCAAGGATGTTCGTGACGAAATCATGGAGCGAAATCTCGTCATTTGAGAGGGCGTTGTCCGCGGTTTTGCTGACGAATGGTTCGAGCGACTCGGATCGTTCCACGATATCACGTAACGCAGGATCAAGACCCTGGCGAAGCAACTTTTCGTAAACACCAAATGATGCTTGATTTCGGACGATGACAACTCGAGCAAGACGACCTGGGTAGTACCGATGGGTTTGGTTCAGCAGCTGAACGATGACCTTGCACTCGATACTGAGCCACTTGTAGTACGGCCAACCCAAGCAGTCGACCACAAGCACGAGGTGGCTCTGGCTGACACCTTCTTGCATATCCTGGTAGCTCCAAATGAACTCCCACAAGTACAGGAAATACCGCAAAACATTGAACCCTGACACGTTGTGGGCAATCAGGCCCTTCCGGTTCGCGCTCTTCAGCGATATCAACAACACGCGACGGCCTTTTTCGTCTCTCGGCAGAAATTTGTTCGGGAAGAATTGCTTGATGGCGAAGAACGACAAAACCGGGCGTCCAAGGATCGAATCAAGAGCGTTCTCGAGACGGAATGTTCGAATCGCTTGCGGGGACAGCGACGCAGATGATCGTCCCGGCTGCTGCAACTTTTCCAGGCCGTATAAAGGAGTCTTGGTGGGAACGACGATCACTCCATCTTCAGAGTCGTTGTCATCATCACCGTAGACAAATGAATCGACTCGTGAGCGCGAATCTTCGCCGCTCGAAGTTGACATTCGATCCGAGATATCGTCGCTGTGGGGTCGCACTTCCAACGCAAGGAGCGTCAAGAACCAGTGAAGTTCGCCCTCCATGGAGTGTCCATAGCGCATCCACAAGTACATGTACCACGCCACAGGAGCGATTGCGGCTATGCCAACGACCAGTAGTGCGGCAGAGACCACGCACAGCGAGCGAGCCCAGGCGTCGATAGCATGTACGTAGCTGTATCCGATAGCGGGGAGAAGCACGAGACTGGAGAATGTACCCAGCACAACCCTTCTTTCAAACTCGTGCGAGCGTGTCCGCATCAGTCGCTGGTCCAATTGCAAGTCGGCTTGGAACTTGAGGCGCACGAGAAAGCGCGACTTTTCATCTGCGACGACTTCACTCTTTCGTACTGCCATCTCATGGCTCAGGCTCTGAGGGACATCATCGTCGTCGTCTTCTAAGGCGCTGATTCTCGCGACTTCGAGGGACGCCGACACGGCTACCCATCGGGGCTGAATCAGCGATCGTGTCAGGTCTTCAAGTGTGAGACGGAATACGTTGCCGTCGGCGAGTTGCACCAACAGAAAACCGTTGGCTTTGATGTGGCCCAGGCTGAGTTTCTCACTCCAGTGTGGAGAAGTCGCGATGGTTCTCATCTTGGGCTCCACACACCCGAGAATGTTGCCACGTCCATGGCGAAGAACAACTTTCATGATGGTTGGACACTGTGGTGACTCAAACTGGTAATCAGAGCGCCAGACTGTGAGGTAGCTCCGCTCTGCGTGAACCCAATGAGGATTCTCGATCGCGCGTGACAGCACGGAGGCCCAGTCGGAACACGTCAGCGCATCGACCGAATGCAGAGAAAAGACTTTGCCGTTGTTGAGCTCAATCTCCAGCTCGTGCGGCCTTGAAAACCGCTCGTAACGCACGCCGCGGCAGTCCTTGAGATAGATCGAGCCGCGCGCTTTCCGTGTCGTCCGGACCGACTGGAGTGTCTCATGGGCGTCAAAACGATGGAGGGCGACTTGCGTGAGCACGAAAAAGCGCTTCTTCCAAATCTTCATGTGGTCCGACCGTCGATGAAGAACGCCCGAGTGGAGCACGCCGACATACTCCCCGGTGGCCGTTCGATCGGCGATCTGCGGTGGGCCTCCTTTCTTACTGGAAGTCGTGCCACTAGCGGTCGACGATGCCGACTCGCTGCGCTTGAGCGACGGTGGCGGCGCCGTGAGCACGACCTCGCAGGTCAGATATGGCGGCGCGTCATCGACCAGCGAGTTGCGCCGGCTGCTGCGACTGCGGCTCATATCCTCTAGCTTGGGCTGCATGATACATCCGCCGGGATACTACAAAACGAAACCAAACCCACCACATCAGCGCCATGCGCAAGAACCATACCAGTGAAAGAGATAATCACCAACCTGTTTCTTGACCACGCGCGTGAGTCCAGGGATGCGCAGCCGCTCGCCGCCGCACACTTGCACGAGCGACGAGCGGCGATGCAGCGGCATGCCGACGGACGATACAGTAGCAGCCGAGGACCCGTCGCCGCTCCCGCCGCCGCTGATGTCGCTACTATTGCTGCTCACGGGCGGGGTCGCATGGGACATCGTGCGCCGCATCTCATTCCTCATAAACTTGTCGCCGATGGTCTGCAGGCGCGACGTGTGGCGCTCGAACACAAACACGAGCGCGCCGCCATGGCCGTCGGCCGCGAGGTGACCCGCGAACGGCGCGCGCGAGACAATGCCCAACAACCGCCCGCGCTGGTCCATGAGCTGGATGGGCTCATTGTAGTACACCGGCTGGTCGGGCTCCTTGGCGAAGCCCTCGGCGGGCAGCACCGTGAACACACCGCGCATCTCGTTCTGCGAAGATCCTTCGGGTGGCACGAACACGACCGCGGGCGCGCGCAGCAGCAGTAGCGGCACGAGATGGGACTCGGCAATGCTCAGGATCGGCGCGGTCTCCGTGGAGCCGAAGGGCGCGAACGACGCGCCCTGCGGGTCGTACGCGTCGGTCGTGAGCACGCGCAGCAGCAGCTGCGACGTGTAGTAGCGCAGCCCGCTCGACTCCTGCGCTACGTGCGTCGGCGCCGGCGTGGCTTCCTTTGCTTCCATGCTGTTCCGCATCTTGGCGAGTGGTGGCAGAAAGAGAACGTTGGTTACCTTTCTCTTTCCAGTTGGTGTCACCTTGGTGGCGTTGTTGTTGGTGTTGTTGGCGCTATTTTTTCGTCGGGAGTTGGTTTACGTTGCACTAATGTTCTATGGACAACCATCATCACACAGACCAACGCCTTCAACAACGACCGTCCGACGCGGCGGTCCTCCAATGACACCGCAGTGTTGGGTATCCCAACTTAGGATGAGGCATCATCCAACACAGGCAGCTCCATTATTTCAGCCAATCCGACACTGCCGATTACCTGTTCCAACATAAATCCCTAACCCTAATCAACATCACATGCATTCCTCATTTACACACTCTGTTTTACGACATGTTTACACCACATCGTAGATGCTGCCGGGCGTGGCGGCCGCGGCGGCGTCTCCCTCCAACAGGATCGCGCGCAGCTCCGGGTCCATCTGATCAATGTAGTCCTTGGTCTGCACGACCTTGTACATGCGGCGGATCGCGCCCATCATGCGCCTGGTCATCGGGATGTGCGGCAGGATCTGGCGGGCCTGGAGGATCTCCAGGGCGGCCTCTGCTACTAACCGCGTTCCTGTCGCGAGCTTGAGCTCACCGTGCTCGCTCATGTCCTTGAGCTCGGCGATCTTCCGGACGCCGAGCGTCGCGACGTTGAGCTGCCGGTCGCTGTCGCGGTAGCTCTCGACTTCTGCTAGCAGCCGCGCGCCTTCCTCTAGATTCTTCTCGCCGGTCGCGCGCTTGTGGAGCCCATTCTGGAGCACGCGCCGCCCTTCGTCTTCGCGGTCCGACGCGCGCACGAGTCCATGGGTAAGCGAATTAAAGTACCAGCGCATGAGCGCCAGCAGCACGCGCGTGCGTGCGAGCGCCCACGGCAGCGTGTGCGCGAGCCGGTGGACACGCAGCGCGAACCGGTGCGCGCGCTTCATGGCCAGGAGCACGTCGCACATGCGCACCTGCAAAAAGTAGGCAAACTGCCGGTCGCAAAGCGCGGCCTCGTGGCCGTTGTGGGTACCGTCCGATGCGCTGTTGGCGGACGTCGTTGGCGGAGAGATCTCCGCACCGCTGGCCGTCGCGGAGCTCTCGCCCGTCGCCGGGAGCTTGGGCGCCGGCGTGAGCCACATGCCTTCAAAGATGTTGCGCAGCGTCGTGTGGCGGAAGACGCCGCCGAGCGCGTGGAGCGAGGTCGCGTCGGCGTAGCCAAAGAGCCCGACGATCTCCTCGCGCTTGCCGAGCCAGTCACTACGCAGCTCAAACTTGGTGCCTTTCTCGCAGTGGCCAAACCACTTGGAGAGCCGGCCCGTACTGGTGGTACACCGCAAGCCGTAGATCGTTTGCGACGCAAAGCCTTCAATGCACACCAGCTTTTCGTTCCGCGCGAGCGAGAACACTTCGCGGTTGCCGAACGGGTTCCCATGGAGCGTGCCTTCGACCGTCACGGCGGCGTTGGTCTTGAGCACGAGCGACACGGCGTCCACTTTCTTGCCGCACAGCACGATCACGTCGCTGATACTGCCGTACGGAGGTGCCGTGTCGTAGCCAAAGCTGCGGCCCACGGGCGAACCAAAGAGCGCGGAGCTGCGCTCGGCATAGTTGTGCACGCGGCGCTCGTTGTAGGCGACAAACAGCAAACGGCTCTCGAGGAAAAGCCGGTGGCGGATCTCCTGCTCGTGGCGCTGGAAGAGCTGCTTGAGCGTCGGCGCGCCCGTGGCCGTCTGCTGCAGGTGGTGCTGCGTAAGCCGCAGGTGGCGCCGCAGTCTGTGGGAGGGAAGTCGCGCGCGCAGCGCCAGCACTTTGCAGTGGACCGCGTCCAGGTCGGCGACGCACTGCCGGTACAAGAATGGAACACTTGCCTGCCGCGCCGCCACCGTGTACTTGGTCTTGAGGGACGTCTTGAGCGTCTGGAAGACCGAGTGCACGCGCCACAGCTCGCGCTTGCGCTGCGTGAGCGCCACGAGCTCACGGTGCGACTTGGCCACCTGTGTGTGTTGGACCCACCGCAAGAACACGCCGTGGAACGCGTTGGCCGGTGAGTACTTGGTGAGCGCGATCCGCGCGGCCGCCGGCGAGCCGTCCAGGAGCCCGTGGCGTTCAAGGTACCTATCATACTTCCACAGCAGCAGCTGCCGCTTCTGGAGCCGCGCCGAGAGCCCAGGGCTTTCGTGTTTCCACTTGTACACGGCGTAGCGCAGCAGCGTGCGGAACACGTGGAACTTGGTGCGCAACGCGTGGAAGCGCGCGGCATTGTTCGCCCAGAACGCAAACCTCCGACAGAGCCGCAGCCCGTTGCGGAGTTGCGCGCGGTGGCACAGCGTCGCCGTGTACCGTTCCATCATGGCCACGCGCAGCCCGCGGAAGCTGGCTTTGAGCTGCTGGCGCCGCTTTTGCGCGCGCAAGGCATCGAACCCGCGGTCCAACACGTCGTGGAGCCGGTGCGCGCGCGTGCGCAAAATCTGCTGCGCCTGCTGCATCTGCAGCGCGCGCACTTTGAGCGTCGCGCCGGCCTCTTTGCGCAGAAACACATCCTCGAGCCGCTTCTTCTCGCGCAGCTGCGCCTCCAAAGTCTGTATGCGCTCCAAGCGCTGCGCGTTTTCGGTCCCAATAGCCAGGAGATCCTGGTGGAGCTTCTCGGCCGCGACGGGCAGATTCGCGAGCCCGAGCTGGCGCCACGCGGTGTCGCACTTCCAGTCGAGCGCGAGCGCGTCGGCGCGTCGCGCACCGTGGGTCTTCTCGCCGCCGTTCTCGCTGTCGCTGTCATGATTGTCCGTGGTCGCCTGGTCGCCGCGCGGGTGCTTGTAGATCGCGACGGCGACCCACCAGCGGAAGCGCCGGTGGAGGTGGCGGAACGCGCCGAGGTCCGTGGCCATGCGGTTCTTCTTGTGGCGCGCGACGAACGTCGTCATGGCGCGGAAGAACGCACGCGCGACGCGGCGGAAGAGGATCACGTTGCCCGTCATCACGCGGCGGTCGCGCTCGCGGAAGCGCAGAAACAGGTTCAGGCACAGGTCATAGAGCCGCGTCCTGCGCTTGATCTTGGGCGCCAGGTCGGTCTCCATGATCTTGGACAGCGCGCGCACTTCCTGCGGCGACCTGGCGTCCTTTATCTCGGCGTCGTCGCTTTCGTGCTCGTCGTCTTCGTGGACAAACGCGTCGACGCCGTCGTCGAAGTGGCCACCGCCACCACTACTACTACTTTGGGAACCAGGTGGATACCCGTGAGGGGAGACCATGGACGCGCTGCGAGACCCCATCGCGCTTTGTTGCTGCTGTGGCGCCGCCATCCACGAACGCGAGGGCGACTGCGGCTGCTGCATCGGCTGCCCATAGTGGCGCGACGGCGAGAAGCTGCCGCCGCTGGCCGCACTCAGCTTGGTCGTGTTCTGTTTCGACGGATGGCTCGCTCGGTTCTTCGCAGCGGCGGCTGTGGTAGTCGGTGCGCCAACGGGCGGGAACTGCGCGTGGAGACACTTGAAGCGCCTTGCGGCCATGTCCTGCCGAAGGATCGAGTAGTACCGCCAGAGCAGGAACGTGACCTTGACCATGTACCCTTTGTGGAGCCGCTGGAGCACGTGGCCCTGGCTCTTCCAGAGCCGGTGGATGTGGATGTGGACGCGCAGGCGTTCGTACCAGTCGTGCCAGCATATGCGCAGCACCTGCCGGGCTTTCTTCTTGCGGAGCCGCAGCACTTGCTTGCGGCACCAGCACTTTTTCCGGACGCGCGCCTTCCACGCGCGGAAGTGGCGCAGCTGGACGTAGGTCAGCACGACGTTCTTGAGAAACGCGCTCTTGCCGCGCGCGACGATCATGCGCTGCAGGTGGCGCTTCCACACGTAGAACGGCCAGAAGCACGCGCGATAGAACGCGTAGTACGCGTGGAGCGTGCGCGTCCAGAAGGCCCACGCGACAAATTTGCGCAGCACGTACTTGCGGAGCACGTCGGCGTGCTTGGTGAACCGTCGCCACTCGTAGAACACGGCCTTCGTCAGTCGGAACTGGAAGATGAGCTGCCGCTCGGGCCACAAGTCGGCCGCGCGCTGCTGCCAGAGCGCGTGGATGCTCGCCTTGATGGTGTCGGCGGCAAAGTCGTGGAAGAGATAGGCCGCCACGGGCACTTCGATGGCCTCAAAGTGGCCGTTGCGCGAGTACTTTTGCAGCAGCGCCGAGAGCACCTGGGGCACCGAGAGCTTGTAGGGCACGTCCGACGGTGCCGCTGCGTGAAGGCTTTCGCTAGACGTCACGGTCGTCGCAGCGAACCCGCTCACAGCCGCGACCGACGCGCTGATCGCGGCGCCGACCAGCGAGAGCCGCCGCCGCGCCGGTTTGCTGAAGATCACGCGCAGAAACTGGTCGCGCAACTCAAGTCGCTGTGGTTCGCTCGTCCACGGCAGCGCGAGCGGGTCGCAGCGGAACGCCTCGAGCAGCTCGATCATGTGCTTGGCCGACTCGGCGAGCCGTCGCTTGACTTTTTCTTCGAGCACTGCGAGCTCGCGCGCGTAGATCTCTTTCTCTTCACGGAGCCGCACTTTGTCGCGGTCAAACTCGCGCTTCCAGCGAGCGGCCTCTTTCGTGTCACGCGGCTGGAAGATCTTGCGGAACGCGGTGTACGAGAGCTTTGTGGGCGCAGCCGACGCTGTGGTTGGTACGATTGCCGAACTGGTAGGAGATGATGCAACTACTGCGGCCGCCGCCATCGCCGCGGCCCTCGCGGAGGCCGCGGCGGCGTCGGCTTCTTGCTTGGCGACGCGTTGGTTCTCGAGGTGCTGGTTGAGAATGGCTTGCACTTTGGCGGCGTCCACGGCGCTGAGCTTGACGTCCGAGTTCTGGAGGAACTTCACGACCTGGTGGACACTGAGGTCGCCGCTGCCAGAGAGCGCGATTTCGATGCTCTCCCACGAGCGGTAGAGCCGCTTCTGGAGCTGCTTTTCGACAAACACGTGCAGATCCTTGAGACGCTGGCGTCGCTTGAGCCCGGGTGCCTGGATGTTACGACGGAAACGGCTCGCGAGGGACATATCTTGTGGAGAGGCTTCTTCTTCTTCGTCCTGCTCGTCCTCTTCGCCTCGGTCGTCGTCCTCACGATCATCTTCACGGGTGTCCTGGTGTTGTTGAGGCATATCCTCGTCTGCCAGTGCGTTCTGAAGAATGGATTGCTGGTTGTTCGCAGGTGGTGCCGCCGGCACGGCAGTGAGGAACACCGACGAGGTCGATGGCGCCGTGGCATCGCCACCACCATCATTCTCCGCGTCATCGTCGTCGTCTCGCTCTTGCGGTTCGCCCACCGTCGCGTCGGCGTCGTGTCCGTGGTGCCACTGACTCATGATCGACTCGACCGCTGCGTCGACCGACGCCACCGTCTCCTGTTGCATGGAGACATCCGCATCCCCACCCCACACCGTTGTTCCATCACGTGCTCCTGCTATATGCCATAACCCGAACCGACTGAGATCCTTCCAGATCTTGTCGCGAAGCCACTCGCGCTGTCGCAACAGCGCGTGCGGGCCCTGGTTTGGATGGCGATGGTGCAGTCGGTCCAGCACCACCGCGGCGCCGCCTTGCGTCGTCCTCCGCGGCCGCAGCAGCACCATCTTGCTGCTTTCCTTGCGCCAGCTACTCACTTGGCGATTGTGCGGGCCTGCATTGTGCTTTTGCGGAGACAGCCGTGAAACCTTGGGTACGACAAAGCCTGTCGTTGGGACAGTACGCTGCGCCTCTTCTTCTTCTTGGACCAACTGCTCGCCTTCTAGCGTTTCCAGGAAGCGGCGCTGCAGACGGCCGACGACCGGGTCCGTGTCGGGCAGCAGCAGCGGCAGGTCGTACCAGGTAGGCACTGCCACACCCGGACGTGGCGCTAGACGCGCCAGCTTTTTCTTCTGCGGCGAGCCATGGGCGACGCGCCTCTCCATCGCGGCAGCGAGCGCCGTCAGAGGTCCCTACGCAGCATCGTTGTGCCTCCACGGCTCTTCATGTTGCGGCCAAGAGATCCGTAACCTCCTTCCAAAATGATTCACACATTGTATCTCATTTCAAAGGGTATCAATGTATGCGTATCATTCGTGTGTGCCTAGTGTTCTTCAATATCAGTACACAGCTCTGGTGTCCACAAAATACAGCGGGTTGCGCAAAAAAACAAGGCGTGTATCCCTAGTACGATGTCTTATAACCTGACATAATTGATTTGATGTCAACCAAGTAGTGGGCCAACTGCCGTCTCCATTTTATATTACCTCCATTAATTGATACGTTGAATTCCATGCTTATCACAGTCGTTGCACGCCTCCGCGAACGCAGACCAGTTTCGATAGTCGGCCCACACGACCTCGCATAGCTGCGAACGCCAGCATCAGTGCCAGCATGTTTCGGTCCACGTCATGGCGTGCGCGAGGCGCCTCCTTCACGTCCATTGGGGAACAGTGCCGCAGTCCTTGGCCTTGCAGCGCCGCCTCTAGACGGTCTTTGGAGTCCTTCGGATAAGGGCTGCGAACGTTCTCCCCGTGCAAGCCAACTCGATCCGTGCCACTGTGCGGCTCACCTGCAACGCGTCCTGCAAACGCGTCAATCCCTCGGACCCAAACGAGCATCGACAAAGACGCAGCTCATCCAACGCACGCGTGTGGTCTACGGGTTCTCTCGGGATCCAGATGATATTGAACCATCCCAGATCACGCCGTCACAGGATGCGGCAGCGCAGTTCCCACTGGTGCAAATCCAGCCCACACAATTCCCACCAACTCAACTCACGTTGTACGGCGACGCGCCAAAGGACCCCATAGCCAAGATCGACGCCAGTCGCGCAGCCGCGTCATCGCCAGAGCAGTCGCCGCACCCACGGGAGCCCCTTTTGTGGGCATTCGTCGCACTGTCGGTGAGGTTCAACGTCACCAGCCGGCGTGTCGCTTCCACCCAGTGCCACTTGAAGATCCGCCACGTCCCTGGCCGACGGAGCG
>JAADXJ010000776.1:0-14712 GCA_023337735.1 Pythium biforme
CATGGGGCACTCAGCGCGCGTCGAGTAGGCCGTCGTGCGGTCGGCCTCCGTGAGCTTGGTCTCGTTCGTGCGCCGCGGGATCGCCCAGCAGTACGTCGTTACGCTGTCGTGCTCATAGTCTAACCAACAGGACAGGCCACGGGTTAGGCCACCCTACATAAGAGACCCAGACGACGAAATGCTCGAACGTACTCGTGCCGAGCGCGTCGGTGCTGCCCAGCAGCAGCGCCAGCGCGAATGCGCCGACGCGCGTTACGGTCGAGAGCGCCACCATCTTTACTGGAACCGCGAATGTTGTCTGTGGTTCGATAGTCCGCCGGATAGACCACCAAGGGCGAGTCAGGCCGGTGGTTCTTCTGTTCTCTCTCTCTCTCTCTTTCGATTGCGCTTCCACCGTCGTTGGGTTCATGCGATTATGAGCCAATCAGATCTGCGCACAACCCATCTCTTCGCTGCCAGTTTGACGCCGCCAGCTTGGCAGTGCCACTGGCGGCAGTAGTGTCGCGTGCGCGGGTATGAGCGACTGGTCGGTACTGGTGGGAGGAAGCTTCCAAGAGGTGTGGTTGCAAACGCTGGCGCAAGATGGAGAGAGGCAACGCGTCACGAACCAGTATTCCACAGTGGACGAAAAGGCGTCTGCGGAACCCATGCGCCTCGTTCCCCGCAATCTCCAATACGCCCAGCCGTGTGTGGGCGCGAGAGAGTTGAATCCGCTCTGCTGATTCTTGAAACAGAACGCTGACTCGAATATTGTCACGTGCTTAATTCGGTATTTTGACCACTATTCTGATACTGTCTTGATCAACTTGGGGAGGGTACTCTAAACTGCTTCAACGTGATCGCTGTCATCGCTCACAGCTCAATGTCGCTGTCGATACGCTTCTTGCGTGGGTGCTGACCAACGTAGCTCGGAGGCGGTTGCATGGAACTGGAGAAACGCCCTCCCATCTCACTGCTGCGGCGCGCGTCGGAGGGCCGTGGCCCTGCGTTCTGGTCGTGGTAGATTATTGGTGGCGCATTGTCAACGCCTACCGAGCGATTACCATCCCACGCGGACGGGAAGCCCGAGATCGATCCGTCGGCCGTATGGATCGCCTCGGACTGCTTCATGACCCCCGGGCCGCTCGAACAACGAGAGTCTTGGGCTGGGGCCTCCACGTATCCGTCACTGTGCTGATTGTGATTGCGACGCCGACACAAGATGGTGACGATCACAGCAAGCGCGATGGCGATGATGGTGGCACCGATGATGATGGCGATCACTACACCACCTGAGAGCCCACTACTCTTGCTGCTACTGTCTGTCGTCTCGGCAGTCGGCACCGCCGTGGTCTTGATGGGCGCGTCCGTGGCAGGCGCCGCCGTCGGTGTCTCCGCCGCCATCACGGTCAGCTTCGAGTACACGGCGTAGTCGAAGCGGCTCGACTCGTCATAGTCAGGTAAGATGATGTGCGCAAGCACCGAGTACTCGCCTGGCTCGGGGAACTGCAGCGAATCGGTGAACATGGCCGCATTATCCGAAAAATTGGCGACCTTGTTGACGGTCTTGTCCACGAGCTCCTTGCCATCGTCGAACGGATCGCAGCCCGTGCCGAAGACGCACGAGTGGACGTTCGAGTGCACGATCTGCGCGGTGCGGCCAGTCTTGTCGCGACCATAGTACAGCTCTGTGTTGTTGATGGCGGTACTCGCCGAGAAGTCAGCCTGGACCGTCCAGGTGATGTTCACGCGCTCAAACGCGTGGACCGAGTCGGATGGCGAGAGCGTGAGCGTGATCGCCACGGGGCACTCGGCGCGGGTCGAGAACGTCATAGTGCGGTCGGCCTCCGTGAGGTTGGTCACATTGGTCGCGCGAGCGATCGCCCAGCAGTAGGTTGTGACGCCGTTGTGCTCATAGTCTATGGGAACCACAGATCATTCGTCAACGCCACAACTGAAAGAGGTAGGAACAGGGGCATATCTTACTCGTGCCAAGTGCTGCTGCGTCGCGTGATATTAATACCAGAAGTGCCAGTAGCGCAGCGCCGACGCGCGTTCCCACCGTCACCATCGACACCATTGTATTCTGATGGAAGTATGCAAATGCGTGCAAGGAGCCAAGGCTGGTGAGACTCTTGCCTAGAATCTGCGACACTCGAATCAGTAGCAGCGCTTTCCGGCTGCTTGGCTTCCGTCCCATTCATGTTGAGAAACCCAAGCAGCCACGTGCGTTCGGCCAAGCAAGTCGCTGTCGCGTAGCGACATGCAGACTTATGCAACGCACCGGTTAGACCACTCGACACCAACAACCCCGCGACCATCGCAGACGGCTGATTGTTCGTGGTGCGGTGCGTGTGGAAGTTCTCCCAGAGGATGCCATTGGAGAGAGTCATCTCGAAGAGGAGACCATCGTCTTCGTCTCAGATGCCAAAGGCGTCTAACACTGCCAGCCCTGGCCACTCCGCTCCATCAATGCGATGCATGCCAGGATTCCTTTTGCTCACCGGTGGCAATGCGGCGTGCGTGGGAGAGAGTGGTGACGACCAAATCTACTGAAAGAACACATCCTCATGAGACCGTGCCTGTGTATGCAATAGCAGCCCGTCTACTATTAAAATCTCCAATGGCCTGTCTGCGACGCGCGCGTGCGTTCGGGAACGGCGACTGCCATTTGCCCGGGCAGACGCAGAAAATGACTATCACGTCGCCCGCGCAGGCGTCCGCTGCCGTCGCTACCGTCGCTGCCGTCACTACCGTCGCTACGGCTGTGGACGATGTCTTAGCGGCCGACGGCGCTGCGTCGCCCCGTGAGGAGCTGCCCATGGCGCTGGCGGACGACGACGACGACGACCCGGCCGCGTTTGCGTCGACGACGCAGCGTCCGAGTGCGTTGGTGGGTTTGGGTGTGTGCGACGATGCGTGCGCGTCCTGATCCGATTGACATACCGCAGGCATTTTCGTGCGCGCGGCGAGTAGCTTTGCGTCGCGCGCGAGCCGCGTGATCGCCCTGCCGAGGGCCAGGCCCAAGCCAAACAAATCCCTCGACGAGGTGCGTTGTGGGTGGATGGATCGGATCGCGTGCCTCTGCTGGCTGTATTGGGGTAGATAGAGGGGCTGATCGCTCTGTTCAATAGACCGAGAGTGAAGTGAGCGCGATGAGCGAAGACGAACAATGCGACGCGGCGAGCGGGTCCGGCGTGGCCGAGAGCGCCCTCGCGAGTCAGACAACACCGTTGCTGCCGTGGCAGACGCTCGACGAGGTGTGGCTGTCGGCCATGGCACAGGGTCTATCCATCTCGACTAGCGTCTCATCACAGCGTCCTTTTGTGCTGATGTGCAGAATGGCGAGGTCGTGGACGATGCCGAGATTCGGCAGCAGATCCTCGAGCTCACAGTGTTCCGCGCGACGTACGTGGACCACCCGGGCGGCGAGGAAGAATACATCTTTGACTCTACGGTGGGCGCTCCGTTGGATCGTAGGTCAGTGTCAATGCGGCCGACGTATCAACTGACTGGTATGAAATGTTCTACACGCTGGGCAGCGCTACCTTGAAATCGCCAAGCAGTTGCTGGTGTGCGACCCGAGCCTGCGCGAGATGCACGCCACGCTGGTGCCTTCGGCCGTGGACGAGGCCGCGTTCTGGCGCAACTTTTTCCTGCGGTGCAACGCCGTGCGGCTGCGGCTGGCTCGCCCACCGTACTTGCCCGAGGCCAAGGCGACCTACTCGGCGTATTCGGCCGTCGCGTCGCTCCAGAAGCTCCGGCGGGAGCTGTACCTGCGCCGCCGCAGCTCCACCGAACGGATCCGCCGCAGCATCTTGCGGCCGCGCAACAGCTCGGCCGACCTCGCGACCGACGCGCTGGACGTGGAGCTCGGGGAGCTGGACCTCGATCTCGACGGCGAGATTGACCGCGAGCTACGGAAGAGACGCCCGTCGCGGGCGACCGCGCCCGGCGCCTGAGGAGGATGTAGCAGGGCGTGGTCTACCGTGAACCGTATTTTCTAAGATGTAGCGTCGTCAATAATGCGTTTGCAATGTGTGGGTTGTCGCCTCGGCTCGGATGCTTCTCGCTGGTCGTCAAACTCTGCCCGAGTGATCCATCCGAGACCACACGTGGGCGCGTAGTATCGGGATTCAGTGTTCACCAGTCGCGGCCGAGATGAAGGAAGAATTTCGAACGACTCGCTGTGGTTGAGTCATCTCTCTGATTGGAAAACACGGAACAGCTCAGTTGACGTCTCAGCGGAGGAGGCACGGGACAGTGAGCGATCGAACCCTAATGCAGACATCACAAGTATAAACGAACAGACAGACACAGCAGCGACTATTAAATAACGAAACTACAAAGCGTCGGGCCGAGAGCGATGACGAGACGATGGCGAGACGAGAGGGATAAAAACACCCTGGCCGACCGCGCAACCGGTTACTCTTCCGAGTCGGACGAGAAGTAGCCCGAGCCGACACGCGCGGCCAGGTCCAGCCGCAGCGTGGCCAGCCACCGGGCCGTGTCTGGGCAGTCCTTGGGCACAGGCACTTCGATCGCGGGCCCGCCGCCGTAGAGGGACGCGTAAAAGTCCCAGCTGCGCTTGTTGATCATGCGAAAGTCTTTCTTGATAATGAGGTTGGGGCGCACAACGAACACGCCGTTCGGGAGATCATCCGAGATGAGCGGCATGTTGTCGATCTCGCCCGGGTTGTACTGGGACTTGCCACGGTGCTTGGACACGAAGAGCAGCCAGTTGGTGATCCACTCGGACTGGATCGCGTACCAGACCTCGCCCGGCACGGGCTTGTTCTGGTGGAACGACTGGAGCTTCTTGACTTCGGCCTGCACGTCGTGGGCGCCCGAGTTGCGTCGCACCTCGCCCGTGAAGTCGTCTTCGTGCGCGACGCTGCCGTCCGAGAGCGAGGTCGGGCGCAGGTCCTGCTGGTCGGCCATGAGCCCCGTGTAGTTTTGCCCCGACGACGATGACGGCTGCGTCTGCGTGAGCCCGTAGCTGTTGAGCCGCACGGTGACCTTGCCGTACTTGCGGTTGCTGATGCCTTCCTGGGCCTCTCGGGCGTTCGTGTCGTCGGTGGCTTCGAGTGTGAACGTCTGTTCGCGCGACGGTTGCTGCAATAGACATCACCAGTTAGCGACTCGGCTCACATATAGTATCATCAATGCATTTTCCCGTACCAACTTCATCTCGTTGAGCACGCGCAGCGGGATCAGCGTCTGGCCAATGTCTCGCTTTACGAGCCCCATCTTCTCGACGTGGCGCACCGTGATGAGGACGCCGAGCACGCTCTCCGAGTTGTAGTCACCAAAGTCGACGTCCAAGTTCCAGCGCGGGTGGAGCGTGCTCTTGACGACGTTGCTCTTGAAGGCCTTG
Source organism: Pythium biforme (assembly GCA_023337735.1). NCBI lineage: Eukaryota > Oomycota > Peronosporomycetes > Pythiales > Pythiaceae > Pythium > Pythium biforme. The sequence continues at coordinate 5,357 of JAADXJ010000776.1, forward strand.
GCGACCACGCCGCCGCCGGCCGACACGCCGGTCATGCTGCTGGAGCTCGCGCGGTCGCCTCGGCGCTTGAGGTCGGTCCGCGGGTCGCCCGTGGAATGCAATGGCTGGTGGACGCGCGGGCCGCCGGCGTCGAGCACGAGCGCGATCTCGCACATGGGGTTGCTCGTGATGTTCTTCTGCATGGGGCGCAGGTCCGAGCCGCCGACCACGCAGAGCGTGAGCGACACGGTGGGCGTCGACAGCGCCTCCAGCGACTGCTGCAGCAGCGGCTGGTCGCGGCGCGGCGAGAGCTCCACGGCGCCAAAGCGGTCCGACTTGTCGCGCATGGTTAGAGGCTGGTCGAGTGGAGCGGTCGCGACGGGAGTTGGACGAGTCGCCACGGGCGAAGCAGCGGCGTCCGAGTGGCGATGGTTGGAGGGGAATCTCAAGTGCGTGCGAGCAGGGCTGGGCGCCTCTGGGGTCGATGGAGAAATATCTCTCGGCTAGCGACAGCCCACCGGTCGGTGGGGAGGCAAGGTGATATGGAACTATGGGGGGACGAACAGGGAGACTCGCGTTCCCACACACACCAACAACAGAACAGACGGGGAAAGGAAGGAAGCGACCATCACTCTCACGTGGCTGCGACAAAACAAGTCGAGAATCCAGCGCCAAAAGCGAACCCAATGCGGCGAGGTTTTGAGCCAACAATAAGGTTTTACCCATGGGCCGGAATAGAGTTGGTGAGGAACACCGCACAGCGTCACGACCACCTGACCTGGGCGGGTGGGAACGCAAATTGCGGAACAAAAAGAAAAAGGTGAGATGGAAGGACGAGTACTGGACTTTTGTTCTACTGTATTGGGTTTTGAGGCGGGGACGGAAGAAGAGGAGAGAGGAAACGGTTCTCTCTGTAGAGTGTGACCAATGTTCTTGCCCACCCACCTAACAAGATCGAGTGGTCAGAGCAATTGGGTGGCCGACTGCCTGGCGAGGAAATTGGCTCTGACTCGCCATCGTTTGTTGGTGGTTGGCGCCGTTTGTTGGATGGCCGATAGACCTTGGTGTTGGATATGCTTGAAGTAACCCAACACCAGCGCCACCACGACGGCGGAAGGTGCTGCTTGGGGTCAGCACGAACTGGCTGGCGTGCGGCCAGCAGGCGCTTCAACTTGGGTTGACTAGGCAGAGCGGGTACTAAGTACCACGAGAATGGTACAGTGACAGAGTATACCCAGAGTGGGTACTGTACTCTCCCTGATTTGCTGAGCTGGGCACAAATCTGTGTCTTCGCATTTGAGGCGTGGTTACGTTTCACATTTTGCGACAAACAAGTGGTTACCCTTCCGGCAAATGAGGAATCTGCGACTTGAGACGCACATAGCGTGGCTCAGCGGACTGTGTATCCTCGATTTGCTCTACATATCCTGGTGTTGGGCATTCACGACAGCGAACGAGGCTACTCCAATGCAGGTCTCACCGTGCTCTCAGGCTCTCAGCCCCGCTTTGAAAATATTGAGGCTTCGTCCGCGAACGAGGTCGCCAATGCGTGTGAGGTGGGGGTGTAGTACACACTTTGTACATCAACCAGCGCAACCTCCCACCTCTTTTCGCCCTGAGCATGTTCCCACAGGAGAGACGCCCGCTGACATCGATTGTGCAAGAACCACTTCGACGTGTCTGCAGCATTCGTTCCTTGTCGGGGTTATTAATACTGTTCATGCTGGACACTGCGTTGGCTGCAGTCTTTGTATGCTTTCCAGCGGGTTTTCGGCGCCATGCCAACCCGTGCGTCGAGGTCACCATCCGCCAAGCATTGCCAATGGCACAGTGAATTTTGAGCACCGATCATCCTGGTAGTCTGCCGCGATGATCGGCACTAAATATCCAGTAGAGTGTCGACCAAGCTTTTGGTGCCGCTTTGCCGCACCGAGGTGAACGATCCGCTGCACCACCTGTCGCGCTTCTACTCCGACTCTCGCGCTTCCCACAAAACCGAACAGCGCCGAAAAGGCCCGTGTGCATCGTTCTATTGGCCAATATACAAATTGTTGCAAATTGATTGGCAGAATATAAATCAGCAGCTCCTCCCACAGCAAAAACGCAGCCATGTGGAGGAAACCGTTTCGTGCTGAGCACGGCGATTCCAGCTGGCTGCACCATCTGGCCATTTCCGACACTGCGCCTCTTTGACTCGCAAGGAGAAAACGTTGGGAGAGTGTTCTTTGGTCCGGATCGCCAGATTGAGCGTCCAACAATCCATTATTCCGCCACGCGCCATTTCCCTATTTATTGCCCTCCCTCACACACCAACATGACGCCTCGATGCCCACGTCTCCGTGCCACCGCCATGGCGCTGCTAATGGTGGTCATGGCACTCGCTGCCTCGCTGTGCGCGGCCCACGACGACTATCTGCCGCTGGCGCAGCCGCAGCTGCTCGAGTCGCCGTGCGTGCAGCGCTGGAACGCCATGGCCGCACACTTTGCCACGCGCTCCGGCGCGAGTCGGCCGCTCGTACGCGAAACGCAGCCCAGCGAGCTCCACGTGAACCTCACGGTCCAGGTCGGTCGCTACGAGAGCCGCTACGTCGACTTCAACACGCGCACCTACAACGGCCGCATCCCGGCGCCCACGATCAAGGTCTGCCCGGGCGACAAGCTAGTGATCCACGTGCGCAACGCGCTCAGCGACGGCAGTGCCAACCTCACGAACCTCCACGTCCACGGCATGCACGTGTCGCCCGCCGGGCATCATGACAATGTGCTCAAGAGCATCGCGCCCGGCGGTGAGCGCCTGTACGAGTACGAGATCCGGCCCGACCACCCGCCGGGCACGTTCTGGTACCACCCGCACTCGCACGGGCTCGTGAACACGCAGCTCTCGGGGCTCATGGCCGGTGCGCTGATCGTCGCGGACCGGCCGGGGCAGTTCCCGCAGGAGATCGCGCAGATGCAGGACAACGTGCTGATCTTACAGGGGGTGTGCGTCGAGAAGTGCCACACGATCTACGACAGCATCGTCCATGCGCTCCAGAACGACTATGGCGAGGGCGACGCCATGATGATGATGGACATGAACATGACCGACGACAAGATGAAGACGACGCCTGCGCCAAAGAAGAAGAACGATACGATGAAGATGGACGATGGTACAGACATGGCCATGGGCGAGATGGACATGGACGGTGAGGATTCCGAGGACAGCGGCGAGGAAGAACAAGATGAGTTCCCGATCAACCTCCGCGTGGACAAGAACTCGCCGCTCAACGACACGTCGCTGCTCCACGTGTACGTCAACGGGCAGTACCTGCCAGAGCTCCACATGGCGCCGGGCGAGTTCAAGCGGCTGCGGTACATCAACGCCATCCCCAACAACGTCGCCGAGCTCGTGGCGCCGGGCTGCGAGATGCACATTTTGTCCCGGGACGGCATCTACATCAAATCACCCTCCAAGAAAGACGCGGTCGTGCTGCCACCGGGCAGCCGCGCCGACGTCGGCATCCGCTGCAACACGACCGGCACGTTCTTCATTGAGACCGAGTCGAGCCCCAAGCGCAACGCGCTGCTAGGTATGGTGAACCGCCATCGCGTGCCGTCGCAGAAGATCGTGTCGTTGCGCGTGTTTGGCGACGAGCCGCTCACGATGGCGCTGCCCACGCAGCTGCCCAAGCCGCCAGCGTACATGGACGACACGATGGCGCTGAGCGGCCAAATCGACGGCGAGAACAAGTACAACTACGAGTTCTCCGTCTGGATGGACGACGCCGGCAGCGGGATGCAGTACGGCGTGAACAAGAAAGCGTTCCACCACGAGTACGTGAACCACTCGATGTACATCGACGAGCCGCAGGAGTGGGAGCTCTCAGTGCGCGGGTACGGCCACGAGTGCGAGGACATCAACCACGACGACATGGACCACCGCAGCAACCTGGACTTCTCGATGAACCAGATGCTGGACGACGAGCAAAAGTACCAGGCGTCGACAACTCCAACAAATACGACCCACCACTCGCACTGCCACGCGATGACGCACCCGTTCCACATGCACGGCTCGCACTTCCAGATCACCCGTGTGGACAGCAAGCTGGACCCGGACGGGCTGCTGTACGCGCTCGGCGAGTGGCGCGACACGATCCCACTGTACCGCAGCCACACACAGATCCGCTTCACGCCGCGCAGCCACATGGTTGGCCGCATCCTCACGCACTGCCACTTTGCCGCGCACTCGGACAACGGCATGGCGCAGCTCGTGCAAGTCCACGAGAGCCGTCGCCGCCGCTTGCGAAACTAAGTTAATTCACACAACGCGCACAAGCATTATTTAGCCATCCTGATCATGCTGTGTGTTGAGCTGTTACCGTTCGTCGCTGTAGGTGCTGGGGTTCGAAAAGCACAACCTGCGCATCTTAAGAGCCCAAGCGCAAGTTGATCTCACCAGAAGATGGTGCGCATCTCGATAAAACAAAAAAGGATTGGGAACGGCAGCACAACACAACAAAGAGCGCGAGCGCGTTGCGGTCAGCGGCACGTGTCCGATCGTCTTGGAAGCTGGCAGCCATGGCATGCCGGGTGCGTTGCAGTTCTGTTCAGAGAGCGTGATCATGGATTGCCGAGGTGAACCTGTTGACGCCCAACTTCAAGTCAACTAAATTTTAGAAGGGAGGTGCTCCCGCGTGTTGAGCCAGCGTGGCAATGCCCGAGTCTCCCGTGGGCACGAGCCCCCTCCTAGTTCCCACACGGCATTGAAGAACACCAACGCTACTCCCCCGAAGAAGCACCATGGCAGCCATGGCCGGCAAGACCCCCAAGGAGCAGATGCACAGCGGCGAGTGGTACCTCGAGGACGCGCAGCTCGCGGGCGAGATCGAGCGCGCGCACGACCTCATGGACGCGTTCAACACGGCGCCACGGCGGTCCCACGCGGCGGCCACCGCGCTCCGGCAGCTCCTGGGCGCCATCGGCGACCACGTGACCGTGCGTGCGCCGTTCCATTGCGACTATGGCACCAACACGTTTCTCGGGGACCGCGTGTACCTCAATTTTGGCTGCGTGTTTCTGGACGAAGGCGAGATCCGCGTCGGTTCGCGCGTGATGTTGGGCCCGGGCGTCCACATCTACACGGTGACCCACTCGACGGACCCCGAGGAACGCGCGACGCTGGCCATGCGTGCGTTGCCGGTGACGGTTGAAGACGATGCGTGGATCGGCGGCCGCACGGTCATTCTGCCAGGCGTGACTGTCGGTCGTGGCGCGATTGTCGGCGCTGGGAGTGTGGTCACGAAAGACGTGGCGCCCATGACCATTGTCGGCGGGAACCCGGCCAAGTTCATCAAGCACATCGAGAAAGCGATCATACAGTAAGGAGTCGATCGCGTTCTTCTGAGATACTACGTAGTATAGTTCTTCACCGCGAATGACTCTCTTCTCTGTCAGTGAAGGTCCTCCCCCCCAATGTCTCTCTCTCTCTGTGTTCCATATTTATCTCGCAAGCCCCCAGAGGCCGCGTGCGCATCCTGCTCCTCCGCGGAAGCGACCGGACGGCGAAGTGAAGTGAGCAAGAGGGATCTGTCGCTGGCGTGGCCCAGTGGACCGCTCACCCCCAATAGTCTCCCATCAAGGAGCACCCATCTCGTCGCGCACAACTGAACATCCGAGCGAGCCAACACGAGCGCGCCATGGAAGATACTAGGACCGTGATGACACTGGCCAAGGAACAGATGCGCCGCGGCGAGTTCTACCGCGAGGACGCGCAGCTCGAGAGCGAGATCCAGCGCGCGCGCCATCTCTCGGACCAGTTCAACGCGCTGCCAGGCAACTCGCCGGCCGCACCGGCCGTGCTTCACGCGCTGCTGGGCGCCATGGGCGAGCGCGTGGTGATCCGCTCGCCGTTCCGGTGCGACTATGGCTCGCACACGTTCATCGGCGACGACGTCTTCTTCAATTTCGACTGTGTCTTCTTGGACGAAGGGGAAGTCCGTATTGGCTCGCGCGTGTGGCTCGGCCCCGGTGTCCACATCTACGCCGTGACGCACCCGGTGGACCCCGAGGAGCGTGCCACGCGCGCGATCTGCGCGCTACCCGTGACCGTCGAAGACGACGTGTGGATCGGCGGCCGCGCCGTGATCATGCCCGGCGTGACCATCGGCCGTGGCGCGATTGTCGGCGCTGGCAGCGTGGTCACGAAGGACGTGGCGCCCATGACCATTGTCGGCGGCAACCCGGCCAAGTTCATCAAGGCCGTTCAGACGGCCGAGAAGCCGAAGGAGCCGACGGACGTGCACGACGCCGTGGCTGCGTAAGGACACGAGGGACTGGGTGGTGTGTTTCTACCATGCATGGGAGACAAAGGCGCCCGACTCGATAGTAGTGGTTTTTTTAAAACCAAAAAAACGAAAAACAAAAAAGCTCGCTTGCCATGCACCCCATCATGGGCGGCCCATGCGATCTTGTGGCACAATGGCAGCAGGGGCTGCCACGCTGGCAGTGGCGGCGTGCGCGTAATCCCGCGTTGAAGCTATGGAACGGATGACGCCCTGCTGCTTCAATCTCATGGGGGCGACGAACAATGACGAATCCGGCCAATGGCACGGGGCCACTTGGCACGGACGACGGGCCTGGCACCCGTTGAGGAACCATTCGGGAATTCGCCACCCACGACGACCACGATCACGACCAAGCCATGACGTCGACCGAGCAAGACAAGATGCTGCGTGGTGAGCTCTACACCGGCAATGCGCCCGAGCTCATCGCGCTGCGCCGCGTCGCGCGCACGCACGTTGCCACGCTCAACGCACTGGAGGCGCACACGCCCGACGCCACGGCCGTGATGGCGCAGCTCTTTGGCGCGCTGGGCCGTGAGGTCGTGATCGAGCCGCCGTTCCGCTGCGACTATGGCAGCAACATCTTTTTGGCCGACGGCGTCTACATGAACTTTAACTGCGTCATCCTCGACGTGTGCCACGTGCGCATCGGCGCGCGCACCATGTTTGGCCCCGGCGTCCAAGTGTACACGGCGAGCCACCCGCTGGACCGCACGACGCGCGCGAGCGGGCTCGAGAACGGCAAGCCCATCACGATCGGCGAGGACGTGTGGGTCGGCGGCAACGCTGTGATTCTGCCAGGTGTGACCATCGGCGACGGCGCCGTGATCGGCGCTGGCAGTGTGGTCACCAAGGACGTGCCGGCCATGACTGTGGTCGCCGGGAACCCAGCCAAGTTCATTAAGGCCATCGCGCCGTCCAATGACGAGTAGACGATACCATTCTACCTCATCAGACCAACGAGCTGATACTTCCAGGGACAACGGATTGTGGTAGCATCCCGTCTGAGCTTACCAGACAGCACATTTACTGGAGTTGCAGACACGCAAGAGAATAGGAATACGATAACATGTGAACAGGCTCAAAACCCTTCGTCTCAGGGACTACATTGGTTGGCGGACCGTCTTGAAGGCGCGAGTTCCGAGCATAGCACTAATGTAATATTCGGTACATGCGCGCGTCCGTCCGTGTCCCCGCTGGACCCCTGCAGGCGCCGATGCCGTCTCTATGGCTGAGAGAAGCACACGACTGTGAGTTGCGCCGTAGCAAACTGGTCGCTGGCGTCCGGCCTCGTACTGGTTCAAGCGCGCAGCACCGTGTCGGGTCAACTGGTTTTTGTTTTTAGGCGCACTACCCACTCTGTTCGCGACCAGCGGCCACTGGACACGCCGCCTGCCGAATCTCCTGGACGCAGTCGCCTGCGACGGCTCCTGGATCGCGTGCGTATCGGTGGACGTGGGTCCGATGCCACTACCGCAGCCAGCGAGCACCAAGTCGCAACCGACACACGAAGACCTTGAGACGTTCAGATGCGGGACGGTGCGAGCTCTGGACGGTGCGAACATGGAATGCATCGACGCAGCAGGCTCAGCGCTCGTGTCTCCACGTCGAGACCACACAGACTCGGACGAGGAGAAGAAGTTGCACGAAGCTGTGTGGCTGGGCTCGGTGTCTCGAGCCTCCCATCCTGCGTGTGAACCGCGATGGGCGGAACTGCATTTTGTGTGTGTGTTTTCCTTCATTGCATTCCTGCATGGACTCGGAATGCCGGGCGCGTTCTACAGAGAAGACGAGTGTCTAATCGTTCCGTCCAATGGGGTTATTGGTCGCGGCGACCCACTACATACCCATGCATCGCCTCTCGTGGCACCGTTTCCAAGTCCGTCGAACGGCGAACGGGGACCTCATTCTTCGCACCAGCCCGACGTCATGAAGCCGCCGCGGATCGCAAGCCACGCGAGATACTGCAGCCGCACAATGGACGGACGGACAGACGCCACGCGCGCGTGGCCGACCCGTTCGAGCTGTTCGACGCGCGCCAACATTGCGCGGATGTCATCGCCGCTGTCGTCGCTGGCCACCGAGCCGCGTAGCACGAGCGGCCGCAGCGTACTCGACGGCGATGGCACTGACTCTGGCTCCGTGTCGCGGCGCCCCAGCGTCCGGCGAGCGCGCGAGCTGTTCGTGCGAATCCCCCACGCGAGCGTCTCGAGCCGCGGCACGTAGCCCACGAGGTCGCACACCTCGCCGTTCGAGCGATGCAGCTCACGCAGCCGCGTGAGGCACCGCACTGTCTCGGCCACGGCGAGCTGCAAGCGCTCGAGGTTGGGCAGCGCTACGAGCGGCGCCATGTCGGTTTGTACGTGGCTGCCGAGCCGTAGCGTGCACACGTGGTGCATGTCCGGCCCCGCCGGAAACTGCCACGACGTCGTGACCTCATAGCAGCCACACAGAATGTTTAGCTCGGTGGACGCGCGGAGCGTCTCGTGGTGGACGCGCATTGCCACGCGTGGGCATTCGTGCCACTTGCCATGCATCACGAGCCGTGCCAATGGGGCGACGTCGGCGAGGCACGATGTATCGCGCAGCCTGTGCCAAGTGTGTAGCGGCGGCGTGAGCCGCGTCAAACTCGCGAGCGTTGGCAGGCCGATGGCGACCGTGAACGACTCGCAGTTCGTGTCCTCGAAGTGCAACACGCGCAGCAACGACAGGCCGACCAGGCCGTTGGTTACTTGACGCGCGCGCTGGATCACGAGCGCCGTGAGGGCCACGGGTCGGTCCCCCGCGTGGGCGATCGTAAGCCTCTCGAGCCCCGCAAACGACTGGAGCGTGGTCCATCGGAACGGCCGTGTGGGCCACACGGTGCGCGATCGGCCGCAACGCCGCGGCCGCGTGGCTGGTGTCGGCGCCAACACAGCGCCACGGCGCAGAGTGCGGTCGCGTCCAGGAACGCCAGGAGCGCCACGACGGCCGTGTCGGGCAGGTCGCGCAGTGTCCACGCCGACAGGGAGGACGACGGTCGGGGACACCGATGCGGCTCTATACGGCGCAGCCGCA
>JAADXJ010000777.1:0-14712 GCA_023337735.1 Pythium biforme
ATTTCTTGGCTTTCGATACCCTCGCGCAACCTTCACGCAACCTTCACGGTTTGACAAGCTAGACACCAGCAACCACTCCCATTTTCGTTCTCGTCCAGCAGCCGCCACAATGAGCCAGCAAGCCGTCGACCTCGTGCTCTACGCGCGCCACGTGATCCCCGTCGTGCCGACCAACGTCGTGCTGCGCGACCACGCCGTCGTGATCAACGGCAGCCGCATCGTCGATCTGCTGCCGCGCGCGGACGTCGCGGCCAAGTACGCGCCGGCGAACACCAAGGAACTGGGCGACCACATCTTGATCCCAGGCTTCGTGAACGGCCACTCGCATGCGGCCATGAACTTGCTGCGCGGACTCTCGGACGACAAGCCGCTCTGCGACTGGCTCGGCGAGGACATCTGGCCCGCCGAGGGCAAGTTCGTGAGCCCGTCGTTTGTGCAAGACGGCGTGGTCCACGCCGCGGCCGAGATGCTGCGCAGCGGCACGACGTGCTGCAACGACATGTACTTTTTCCCGCAAGACAGCATCCACGCGCTCGAGCGCGTTGGCATCCGTGGGGTCGTGGGCCAGATCGTGCTGCAGTTCCCGTCGGCGTACGCGAGTGGCCCGGACGACTACTTTGCCAAGGCGCGCGCACTGCTGGAGAAGTACCGCGGCCACGAGACGATCCACTTGTCGGTCGCGCCCCACGCGCCCTACACCGTCAGCGAAGACAACCTGCTCAAGGCGGACGCGCTCTCCAAGGAGTTTAACGTGCCGATCCACATCCACCTCCACGAGACCGTCGCCGAGTGCGAGGACAGCCTCCACCAGAACAAGAGCTCGATGAACTGCCACATGAGCGACCAGACACTGCGCCCGATCGCCAACTTCAAGCGTCTGGGTCTTCTCTCGGAGCGTCTCATCGCTGCCCACATGACGCAGCTCACGGACGAAGAGATCGCTGACGTCGCGGCCGCCGGCGCGTCGGTCGTGCACTGCCCGTCGTCGAACCTCAAGCTGGCGTCGGGTATTTGCCCCGTGGCGAAGCTGCTCGCCAGCGGCGTGAACGTCGCGGTCGGCACGGACAGTGCTGCGAGCAACAACTCGCTCAACATGTTCAACGAGACCAAGCTCGCGGCGATCCTCGCCAAGGTCGACTCGATGGAGAGCACGAGCGTGCCGGCGGCCACGGCGCTGCAGATGGCGACGCTCAACGGCGCCAAGGCCGTCGGCCTCGAGAAGGAGATCGGCTCGATCGAGGTCGGCAAGCGCGCGGATCTTGTGGCCATCGCGTGCGACGATATCGAGATGATCCCGATGTACGACGCCATCAGCCACGTCGTCTACGTCGCCGGCCGTGAAAAGTACGTGCCTGGTGGTGTTTCCCTTGTGCTGGTGCGAGTACTGATCCTGACACTTGTGGTGGGTTTGCTGTGTAGTGTCTCGGACGTCTGGGTCAACGGCAAGCAGGTTCTCGCGGAGCGCAAGCTCGCGAACGTTCGTGAGGCCGACATCAAGCGCGACGTTGCCAAGTGGCACAACGAGATCCGCGACTTCCACGAGGAGCTGCAGAAGAAGAAGCAAGAGGCCTAGAACGATGGTAACGTGTCGGCCCTTTACAACGCAAGCTGCGCTTAAAAGCAGCACGAAGCGTTGATTTCAGGCGCTCTCGAACAGATCGTTGAACGCCTCATGAAGAATACTGTGTATCTCCCTCATTGGCAATGCTGGGACTCGCCACTCGAATGATGATTCGATGGGGTTGTTTGCCTGCAGAATGGCAGGACGGATTGTCTTCTTCGGGCTTACAGGCGGGTTGATACGAGTGGGGAGTTCGCCTGAACGATCGCCCGTCAGGCCGTCTTCTTCGAACTCGGCAAGTTCAGGGACCGCCTCAATCGCTATCGGCGTTTTCAACTGTGCACGACCTTGAACTGTATCTTCGTCGTCTTGGTTCGGAGACGCAGTTGTGTGGGATCGGATGTCACATCCATGAAGCACTCTTTTTAGCAATGCAGCTCGGGAATGCACACGCATTTTCGCCTTTGCTCGCGCCTCTGCCGCATGATCGCGTTGCAAACGCTCCTCGTCGACAAGCCGTTGCGACTCCTCCCGTCTCAGCCGCGCGTGGATCTCTCGCTCAGCCTCGCGTTGCTTGAGCTGGCGTTCTCGTTTGCTTTTCTCTTCGAGTTGGTGACGCTGTTGCCGCAAAGCTACGGCTTCGGCTTGGTCGTCGCTGATCTCCTTCTGTAGGTCATGCTTACTCCTCATCAAGGCGTGCACTCGCTCTTGCTTGATTGCATTGCGGTCTGTGGTCTTCCTGATTTGAGCTTGGAGACGCGTCCACTCTTCTTCCTCGCGAGAGCGAATATCGTCGATCGTCTCATTCAGCTTCATTTCGTCCAGCATCTGCTCGAAGAACAAAGACTTAGACGTTGATCCAGCGCATCAAACACTAGCTGCCATGGTACCTGATTTCGCATCTGGTGTTCCATGACGTCCAAGAACTTTCTTGCTGGTATCTGCTCGACTGGTATCGCAGCGTGATCCACATGTTCACTCTGCGCCGATGTGGGGCCATCTTCACACTGTTGTTGTTGTTGCTGTGGCGTTCGCGATTGAGGCGTAGTCGGTGCCGACTGCGGTCGCAGCCGCATTGCGAACTGCTTCCCCTTGCGGCGGATTTCCTCGATCTTGCGCATTTCCTCCGCAAGCCGCGCGGCGTTCGCCTCTCGTTCGAGCTGCTGCTGCTTCTCCTCCATCGCCTTCTCCATCTGGATGCGTCGCGCTCGCTCCTGCGCACGCGCGAGCCCCTCCGCCGCTCGCTGCTGCGCTTTTTCCCTTTCGACTGCTTCGTTGTCCTTGGTCGTTTTGCTCGATTTCTGTTTCTTCTTCTTTTTCTTCACGGTCCCGACCTTCTTGGACTTGAGCGACGTCGAAGACACTTCACCCGACCGCGTCGATGCCGACGCTGCTTCCTGCCACGACGCCAAGCTGCTGACGTCTTCTGACGCAGCGTCAGACATCGCCACTGGCGGGTTCTCTCGCTCAGAACTGGCTTCGCTCCACCACGTCGCCTTGTCCGCACCACTTCGCCCCACCGCGGGCTCAGCGCGCGTCGCTGTCCCAGCGGTCGGCTTGGTGAGTGACAGCCGCCTGCGTAGTAGTGACGTTGCCGTGGTCTCTGTATTGACACAGCCCTCGCTGAGGGTGTCACGCGCGCGGCTTCGATATCGTGGCTTTCCCGCGGTTGTTTCGCCGCGCGGCGGCGGCTGCGGTGCCGCGCTCGTTGCGCCTTTCGCAGGCGCCGACGGGGCCGCCGCCTGTGCCGCCGCGTGGACGTACATCTCACGCATTTGCGCCTCCTGGTCGGCGAAATACTTGCCGATCTTCTCGATGATGTCGGCCATTCTTGCGCTTTCCGACGGGAAGGAAGCGCAACGTCTTTTCAAGGCAAAACGACAAAAAGCGGAGGGGTACGCTTGAAGTGAAGTGTACCCACGTGGTATACACCGTAACCACACTATACAGTCTGGAGTCCGGATAGCGATGACTTCCGATCATGGAGCTACTCAGCAATGCAAAAGGTGGCGATACGGACGCCAGCTCCAGCGCCGACGATGCGCACAGCTATCTCGTGAGTGGCGTACCCTCCGGTGGAGCGAGTACGCGAGCGGTACAGGCATCGGGTGCGGCGGGTAGGGATGCGCTATTGTCGACGGCCGCGTCGGAGAGCAACACGGACGATGACGAGGCCGCGTCGCTCCGCCCGCTGCCCCTGCGCACGCCGGTGCGTCGAAGGATCGGCAAGAACCTCCAGCTAGTGCTGCTGAGGAAGTACGTGCAGTGCGCCAAGGAGCTCGACGGCATCCCGGACCGCGTGACCACGGAGCGGCTGCTAGACCAAGCGTACGACGAATTCTACTTCCACGGCGGCGACGTGAACGAGCAGCGCATGAGCTACGCGGAGTTTGCGACGCTCGTGCGGAATCGAAGAGGAGAAGTCAAACGCCTCCGTCGCAACAGCGCCTCCCAACCCAGGTACGGTACGCACCACACCTGCCAGCTATGAGTATGGTGCCTGAAGCTACCCCAATCCGTCCGGGTTCGTTTGTAGCCATCACAAGAAGTACGCCAAAGAGCGAAATGAGATCCGTTCATTGATCGACGAGCTTGAGAACGTGCGCCGCACGAGTACGCAACAACAGAGACGAGCTACACAGACTCAGGACGATGTCCACGGCCTCGCGACTTCTCAGTCCAACTCGCCGTCGGAGCGTCCCAGCAACATTCCCAACACTGCACCACCGCCAGCGACGACGGCCCCGACCATCATCAATGGTGAGGAGCACGTACTCATCCCCAAGCGCAAGCTCTCGCTTATCTTGCAGTCGGCCCACGAGATCCACACAGCGCAGAGCAAGCTGCTCGAGCAAGTGCACACCGTGGAGCGACAGCTTGGAGAGCTCCAGCGTCTGCACTACCCCCTGGGGCACTAAATAAATGTAAAGGCACGATGCGTTGATGTGGTCCACATGCCCTGATTTCATTTCACTTTCGCGTGCCCCGACTCTTGTCTGAGTCCAGCGGTCTGATTCCGCCAAGAATACCGCGGTGCCCATGAAGGTCGGGAAAGCGTCCAGAGAAGGAAAGGCCCGGCGGCGTCTCCGCGAGTTATTAGTTGGGCAACGACGCGTGCTTTGTCGTGACGAAGAAGCCGGACGGACGCGACGCTCAACATCCAGGGAGCGACAGGGCCAGTCAACCAAACGGACTCTACGCGCATCGGTGGGCGCGCTCTTCTACGCCGTGGTTGAAGCACTGACCAGGTGCCTCCACACGGCAAAGCGACGGGAGCGATGCACAACTCCATGTCGATTTCCACGGCGTCGTCTTCATCGGAAGAGGTGCGTTTGGCCCGATATAGAAGGCGCCATTGGCGGGGGGGGTGCTGACGGCTGGGACGCGGGTTGGGCTCTGTGGGGGGCGTTAGGAGACGACGGCGGGCAAGGCCGGTGCCGGCGCAGAGACCCAGGGAACCGCGAACGGCAAGGCGTTCACGAGCGCGTTTGGTATGATGAAGGACCGCGCGACGATGGCGCGCAACACGATCACGCCGCACATGCAGCAGATGAAGGAAAAGACCAGCAAGCGGTGCGTGTGGGCTCGCGTCCTCAAAGCGTCTCCACGCTGGAGGACACTAGGGGGCACTAATAGTGGGATACGTTGCGTTGGCCGTGCTTTCTGCCGTGCTGTTCAGATTTGAACGGTACCAGCCGTCGATCGACCGCGTGCGCTCGTCTGCGTCGGCCGGTGCGTCGCTAATTTCCCCATGGACGCATAGACGTTTGTATAACCGCATCAGCTCACGCACGCGTCTGTTGTCTCCCTTTCGCTGTCCAGCGGCGACGATGGGCGCGACCAAGATGCAGCCGGCGCTGAGCAAAGTGAAGGAAGGCTCGTCGCAAGGCTGGTCCATGCTCAAGACCAAGGTCGCGGCCGTTGCGCCGGTCGCCGAGAAGTTCCAGAGCATGGGCATGCACGCCGTGAACGACTTTTTGGGGGACACGGCGATTGAAATGGTCGTGGTCGAGTCGCCGGCGCTTGCGAGCTGCCGGTTCTTGGAGCAGTACAGGCACGGCAACCCAGACAACTCCAAGATGCCGCGCATCTTGCTCAACCGCAGTCGAAGCGGCACGGCCGGCAGCGCGAAAGCCGCGGACGCGAACCAGTCGACGGCCGAGCGGTGCTTCGCGGCGCCCTACATCGTGGGCAATATTGTGCTGTTCTGCGGCACCATTGAGACGCTCGGTCGCGTGAGCTTGGTGAACCGGTCGTGTCGCGCGTTCCTCCGGTCCGAGAAGCGGCTATGGCGGTTCTGCGTGCGCTACGGCGAGATGCCCGCACACCTGCGCTTTTCGTTCTGGGAGCACTGCGCGAACGGAGACAAGCTGCGCCAGACGTCCGAGCTGGACTTTGAAACGTACTTGCTCATGGCCAAGTCCAAGGGCGAGTGCACGGAGCTCATCCTCACGGACGTGCGGCGGACGTATGGCCGTGTCGCGCCCCACAAGCGCGCCGTGGGCGAGCACAAAGACGTCGTGGTCGACACGGAGCAGGAACTGATCAACCAGCTGAGCGACATTCTCCACGCGCTCTCGGGCCGCTTTCCGGACGTCGGCTACTGCCAAGGAATGGACTACATTGCGGCGCACGTGCTGGACCACGTGAAGAAAGGCAGCGAAGCGCGCGACGCCGTCCGCGCGACGCGCAAGGCCGAGCAGCTCGGCATCGAGAGCCCGCCGACGAGTCCGACGCGCACCTCGGGCCAGGCGGCCTCGCGGTTAGAAGTCGAGAGTGCGTTCTGGGTGCTCGTAGCGCTGTTTGAGAACTATGGCTTGCGGCAAATGTTCTGCCCAGGGCTCCAGAAGCTGCAGCTGCACTGCTTCCAGACGCAGCGCCTCTTCGAGCTCGCGGCGCCGGCGCTGAGCGAGCACTTTGAGAACGAAAAGGTCATGATCGAGATGTTTACGGTCGGCTGGTTCCAGACGCTGTTTTTGTACTTGAACGTGCTGCCGCGCGAGACGCTCGACAAGATCTGGGACATTTTCCTCTTTGAGAAGAGCTGGAAGGTGCTCGTGCGCGTCACGCTCGCGCTGCTGCAGCTCTCGGAGCCGCACATCGTGAACAAGCCCATCGACCAGGTCATGCAGTTCCTCAACACGTTCTCGTCGCCGTCCGAGTCGGAGAACTTGCTTGTGCCGCACAAGCTCGTGCCCACGGCGCTCGGCATCAAAGTGACCAACTCGATGCTGAACAAGCTCTCGAAGCAGCACGTGCGCCGTAAGAAGACCGGCAGCCGATAGATGATCCCCCTTCAGCAACCGACGCGGTCATCTCCAAACACTCTATTAGTCCATAGGTTCCCAACGAAGCACTTTTTTTATGATACATACGTGGGCCCCAAGCTGTGTGGAAGAGGATGGATCCAGAATGGCATTCTAACGGGATCTATGCAGGTAGTGCCGCACCTTGCTACGATGCCTGGGCTGCGTCGAGCGCGGCACGGAACGCCGCAGCCTGTGCGTCGGAGAACGCGGCGTGCTGCAGGAGACGATCGACACGTGTCTGCTTGATCTCTGCGTGGGCCGCAGGCGAGAACGCCGTGATGTCGTGGCTCAGCAAGTGGCGCCAAACGATCGGAGACGCCTGCGCGACGAGATCTTGGAGCAGCTTTTGACGGGCAAAGCTCAGTTCCGAAAAACTGTGGTCGTCGCCGCCAAACACGTACGCGGCCACGTGGTGGATCGCGAGCCAGTACGCGAACGGCCCGCGCTCGTGGGAAACCACGCTGCCGTGGCGCGACGCGATCGCTTGGGCCATGGCGCGCGCCAAGGTCTCATCACTGTGCTTCGCGTCGCGCGTCGCGCGCAGTCCCGTCGTGCCGCGTGCGTCTGTTCCACCAAAAGGCTCGAGGCGGTGGAGCAAGTGGCTCGCCGCAAGCTCCTTCCAGACCCACGTGCGGATCTCCAGCGGGAAATCGTGCAGCAAACACAGCGTCACGAGACACGCAAAGTGCGTGTTGCCAAACGAGCTCGACGTGAACTCGTTCACGAGGCGCTCGACAAACGTCATCACGGTCTGCGTCTCGGTCGTGAACGACGTGGGTGCGTCTTGCTTTGGAGTGGCCGACGTGTCGCGCGTCTCGCCCGCTTCGATGCTCTCAAACTGACGCAGGTTCCGCAGCATGCCGTCGTACAGCGCCCTTGGCGGTGCGCTCTGGATCACACTGCGCGCGTACTTTTTGAGCAGCTTCGAGAGCGCGAGGTCCACGTACTCGTCGAAGAGCACGTCCGTGCCCGCGAAGAACACGTGCATCAGGTGGAAGAGCCGGTCTTCGTCGCCAAACGCTTTGGGTTGGTCAATCGATGAGCCGGCAATCGATTCGAGTTGGTCGATGTACCGGCACGCGGCGCTTACTATGACCTTCATTTCGTTGGCTTCGGCGTGGGACGGCCCGAGAGACGTCGCGGCGTGCTTTTGCTTTGGGTTGGCTTGCGACGAGTACTCCAGGCGCGAGAACGGACAGAACATCCAAAAGAACGGCAGGGGCAGGTTGGACCCCACGTAGGCGTGCTCGTCCTGCGGGTCCACGAGGTGGCACGTTTGCTTCTGCGTTGGGCTCGACGAGCGCGGCGAAAACAGCAGCTGCGAGTGCGCTTCCTGGTCGTTCGTGCTGTTCACGAGCGCCTGGTAGATGGGGACCAGCACGCGCCCCATCGTCGTCGCGTCGGGCAGGTCCGGAAAGAAGCCCGCTTTCTGAAGCACAATTGGGTTGAACAGCACCTGCGTGAAGAGGCCGTGGATCCAGTACTGGTGGCCCGGCTTCAGGTCCGGCACCATTTTCAGCGCAGCAGCGTAGAGCGACCGAATAAACTCGTCGTCGATGTGGTCCGTGCGCAGGAAGGCGTCGGTCGTGGTCAGCAGCAGCTCGCACGTGCACAGCGGGTCCTTCACACGATCGCGGCTTGTGAGCAGGCTCGCCACCAGTGGCTTCCACTGGAGGAACAACTGCGTGCGCACGTCTTCCTCGTCTTCGTCATCACCAACCAGATCGCTGTTGACCACTTGCGTCCCGAATGTCGCCATCGCGACGAGCAACTCGGCGCCGTCCGGTGCACGAAGAAGCTGTTCACGCCATGCGGCCGAGCCCAATTGCGTTTGCAACACCGTCAAAGTGGCCGTGAACGGATCTTTGTGGAGATGGAACTTGTGCACGAGCGCGCTACACGACGTCAGGAACCGCAGCGCCACGGCCGACACTGGGTCCGACTTGGATGCGTTCAGTTGCGGCACACGGCGCGCGATCTCCTCACTGGCGAGTTGGAGGAAGAAACCAAACTGGTTAAAGTAGTGCTGCGCCTCGTGGATCGTGTCGAGCTGTGCGAATGCCTCGAGGGCCGCGAAAATGGCCGCGAGGCAGCGATCGGACCACCGCTTCACGCCAGACTTGTCGCGCACGAGGCTCACGCCGTCAAAGCCGCACAAGAGTGGATACAAGTACGAGAAGCAGTGGAAGTCGAGCCCGTAGCCAAGCAGCACGCGCCACACGCGGAGGCTTTCGAGCTGGATGCTCTCGAGTGGATGGCTTGACGGGCCGGCGATCGGGTCGGCTCGCAGCGCCAAGAATCCCTTTGTGGACTGGATGACCCCGCTCTCGACACACAACGTTGCCACCGCACGACTGCCTTGGCACAGCACGCGCACGAGCCGCAACGTCTTGAGTGTACGCGCCGCCGCCTGCGCAAACGCGCCGGCGGGCTCGGTGTGCAGCGTCAACACGCGTTCGTTCTCGAGGTACTTGGTCTGCAGCGCCTTCATGAGCTTGCGGTCGGCCGCGACGGCCTGTGCCGCGCGCGGCGAATGGGCCGAAAGGTGAATCAACATGTCGAGCAGCTTGTCCATCGCGTCTTCGTCGGGCAGCTGGATGCTCGTGACGATGTAGCCCAGCCGTGTGACGACGGTCATCTTCAGCAGGCCTTGCACGGGGTCTAGCGAGCAGAGCTCCTGGTCGCCGATCTTGCTGCCGTCTTCCTCCGATTCGCTCGTGTCGATGTAGATCACGTCGTGGAGCAGCTCGTCCTTGGTCGTGCCCACGTCCACGTGGAGGTGGATGCGCGGACTCGTCACGACCAGTCCGCGCGCTGACTCAACGGCGGCCGCGTCATCGTCGTCGTCGGCTTGTTCCTCATTACTACAAAGGAACGCGTGCATCGCCGCGATCGCGGCGCTCAGCGCTGTGTAGTTCTGGTCGTCGAGCGCCATCCGCAGCGCCACGGGCAGCTCCGCGGGCAGCACTTGCGGCGCGATCTTCTGAGGCTGCTGTGACTGGGACTGGCGCTTGCGCAGGATCTTGCTGACCGTGAGCAGCGCGACAGCGCGCTGGCTCGCGACAGTCGACCGCGCGAGGTGGAGCAGCTCGTCCATCGTGTACCCCGCCGCGTCCGGGTCGTCGCCGTGGTGGTACAGTCCCGAGTGGCTCGGCGGCGGTGCGACGGTCGTCGAGCCAGCGACGACGTCGCCGTTGAAGTCGAACCGCTCGCCGCTGGCCTTCGAGTCCGGCCGCTTCGGTGCGTTCGCACGCACTGGCAGTCGGCTTGTCCTCTTGGGCCTCTTGGTTGTCTCGTTCGTCTCGTTCGTCTCGTCGGTCTCCTCGCGCACGGGCTGCATCCACGCGTGCTTGGCGCGCTCCTCGGCCGGCAGCTTGGCGGCCTCGGCAAAGAGCTGCTCCTCGGTCTCGATCTTCGACAGGTCGACGCCGGCGGCCGCGAGCCGCTTAGTCGCAACCACAACGTCGCTGCGCTTTTCCTTTTTTTCTCCTTGGGGCGCTTTGGGCACGGCGGCGACGGCGACGGGCTGGCGCCGGCTCTTGAGCTTGGCCAGCAGCTCCGGGTCGAGCATGCTGTAGAGCTCCTGCTGGGCCGCGCGGATGTCGGCCGTCGACATGTTGCGCAGCGCTGCGGCGTTGGCCGCGTCGATCTCGCTCCACGCGTCCGCGCTCACCACGTCACTGCGCTTCACGTGGCTCGTCTCCGCCGCGGCGACCACACTGGGCGCGCGCTCTACGATCTTCCCGTTGCCCGAGAGCTTGGGCGCGCCACTGGCAGGACTAGCAGCGTCCAGCGGCGACGGCTGGCGCGCGCGGCGCCCAAAGAGGCTCTCGCCGCGCTTGCGGACCGCTGGGAACCCGCCGCTCGTAGCGCGCGGCGCCTGCAGCAGCCCGCGGCGGCCAGCGCTGTCCAGCGAGATCACGTCGCGCTCCTTCACAAGCCCCACGACCTGCGGACCGTCGTCCATCGGCGCGTCGTCGTCTGCTGGCGCGTCGGCGCCGGCCGCTGCCGGATTCGTGGCCGCGCCGACGCGCGTGATCTTGGCCGCGGGCCGCGCGCGCTGGCGCATGAAGTCCTCCTGCTCCTTGAGCAGCTGCTGCAGCTCGTCGTCCACGTCGATGTCGCCTCCAGAGGCGCTGGGCGCCGCACGCGCCGGAAGACCACGCCGCGTCGCCATGGTGGTTGGTACTGTAATTGGACTGTTCACTCGGGTGTGTGGGGAACAGATAGTTGGATTGGCGCGCGGGTCGAGGGATTATTGGCCAATGAGAGATGGGATAGAAATGATTTTAGTCAATCAGAGTGGAATGTCTCGACCATTGGGCAGACTGGCGGGTCCGCGTCCTGGCCGATTCTCATCGTTGGCAGGAGACCAGCGACCACACGCATGCTTCGGGTTTCTCTTGATGCGATCATGATCGTATTATCTCTCTTTGTATCTCTCCATGGCGCCCGCTGTCTATTCGTACACCCATGTATATGCAGGATACGCACCATGCAACAATATAGACTATTATAAAAAATCGAAGCGCCGTGAAAAAAAATGGAATGCCCGCGCGAAAGTGTCGGCGAGCAGCCGCTGACAGAGCCGTTGGGCGACGGCCAGTCAGTGGCTGATTGGAGGACTTGATCCCAAGACCACGCGAATGCGATCTTCTTCCTCCTCCTCCTCTCACTCTCCCCTCTCCCTCCTCCGTGTGGATCCTCCCATTGAAAAAAGGGTGGATGCCAACATCGCCCTGGACCATACCGGTACATGGGCGGAAGCATGCCGATGAGTGGTTCATGGGGTGCAGATCGCCTACACACCAAAGAAGTCCATGGCCGACGAGAGCGCTTGCCGGGTCCGCACTTCCGAGGGCTTCGAGTCTTTGGGGTTCACGGTCGGGTCGAGGTTCAGGAATGCGTGCGGGTTCAAGCCGTTGGAAGGTTGCGAACGCGCGCGGAGCTGCTGCTGCTGCTGGTGCTGCGAGTCCATCTCGAGGCTGCGCACGATGTGGGCCTCGTGCTTGCGCTTCTCGCTCTCTTCGCGGCGCACGGCCTTCTCAATGTCGTATTTCTTCTGGTGCATTCGGTAGAGCTCCTTTTCGGCGCGGCGGAGGCGCTCCTCGACGATCGCGCGGCGACGCGACTCTTCCTCGCACTTCTTCTCCCACATCATGCGCTGCTCTTCCAGCATCGCGCGTTCTTGGAGCCATCGCCTGAAAGAAAAGAAACACACAAAATATGTCAGATCAAACCGCAAAAAAAGGAGAGACAAAAAAAGAGTCGTACCGTTCGTCTTCGGCCTTTTGGGCGTCTAACGCGATGCGGTCGAGCGCCTCTTGTTCGAGACGGCGTTCGAGATCCTCGTTCACATATTCGAGGTCATTTTGGCGGCGCGCCTGCGCTTCCAAGAAGCGCTTGGCGTCCGCGAGTTCGTTCTGCAGGCGCTGGACGAGCTGCGAGTCCTTGCGGTGCTCGCGCTCGAAGAGAGGCACGCTGTCCATGTCGGCCTATGATGCCCGAAGAAAGAAAAAAACGGTTAGACCTCCATGTACGACCGGCTTAGCGATCCATCGAGATAGACCACGCACGTACGTGTGTCGCAAAGGAGGAGCCTCCCCAATTCGTTCCAGCGGGTTGCTTGTCGTGCGCGATCATCTCCTTACTGCGGCGCGCTCATCCACACAGGCGGCGGGCCACAGGCGATTGGAACAAGATGGAGAGGACGACGGAATGAAGGATAGATCCACACGCAGGGCAGACGGCGGTGGCAGGGGCTGGTCGCGGAACGGAACGGAAATCCCGATCGTGGTGCGTGCGTGCTGGGCTGCGTGTGTTTTTTTGTTTTTAGATTTTTTGTGTCAGCGGCGCCGATGGGGAGGGGGAGACGAAAACCCAACAAAAATAAAGTTCAGTCATCCGCTCGATGGAGCTGGTGGCGGAGTCGGTATACTGGATAGGCGTTGACCCGTGGTATACCGTACCCACAACCCATTTACTTGAAGACGCGTAAGTTTATGTACAGTAGACATCTCAAACCGAGTTGGGTTGACTTTTGACCATTAGCTACCACACCACTAACGTATAGTCCTGCTAGGTTTATCCGGACAGACTCTTCATCACTGCCCAGTTGTGATGCCGCGTGAGTCACACCTGCTCATTGGTTCGGGGTTTAAAATCTCTGGCCGCAGAGCTGTCCACGGCGCCAACCCAACGCACCAGAATCACTCGCCTGCCGAGCGGCCTGGCGACGTCATGATATCGCCAGCTCTGTGGCGGTGGCGATGGGTTCGATGGGCTGCAAATATCTCCCCAGCCGCGCCACAACGCCTTTGCCACCATATCACAAACAGCAGTTCGACAGAGGAGCGTCTAAATGTCAAAATAATCACCGGTATACAGCCAGATTCGGGGCCGAGAATGATGCTGTGGAAGCAGCGAAAATGCCCCCGCGACACGGCTATCAGACTCATAATACAAAGTCAACACAGAACAAGACACACAAAATAGATAAGGAGGAGCCGCTTGGCAAAATGGCAACTGCGCGTGGCACGGCACCTCCCTGCCACGCAGGCGTAAGTGCCATGTTGCACCCAACAAAAACAAAAATTGATCGGGTTCCCGCGCCAACAAAAAACGCCAAAACGCCAACAACCCCCCCGAGATTGTGCCCATGGCTGTCACTACACCACTTCAACTTGAGCTTGTAACGGTCCAAAGTCAATCGGTTTCTGAGTCCATCCACCCAAAGGGTCACCACACGTCACACATTTCACACCACACCGTCGATACGAGATCCTCACAGTAGTGCCAAACACCGTGGTCACCGGACGCAGCGGCGCCACGCCGACGCGCCGAACGCTCCACCCGTGTCACTGCCAGCGAGGAAGCGTCCGACACATACGTACACGGGCCTGAAAGGTGTTGTCCGAGGACATGGGCCGCTCGCGCAACTGATCGGCCTGGTCATAGAGCGCTGAGTAGGCCGCGGGGGACACAAGCTTTGCGGTCATGTCAGCCGCGAGGCCGGCTCACTCTCCTCGGTCCAAATCTTGTCGGCGAGCGACCCGAGGATGAGTGAACCGCAATACATCAAGTACGTGGGTGCTTCGATGATTTCCCTCTCGTGAGATCACGGTGAGTTCGCGTCCAGCTACCAACGCGGAATGCTCGTGACGTGAATCCAGTGGATGATGATGATGATGGTGTATTGGTTACAAATAGAACCTAGATACCCCTTCAGCAGCCCTGGCGACAGGTTGTCGGAATACACTGTCAGAGCGGGTCGCGAGACGCGGTGGGAGCGGATCGCCGGTCGTTATACACGACCTCTTGGCGCCTCAGAAGAAAACCTAGGACGGAACGCTTGCCGGCCCGGTGACCCAGTCGAGAGCAGCAAGTGTTCAACCCAGGGTCCATGTCGTTAGCGAGTAGGGCTTGGAACGGTTCAAACTCGTACCGTGCGTCGTGTGTGTAGGCCTGGATACGGCGTCTGGCATCCATCGCAATGTTAGCTGCCTTGTCGGCTATTTTGTTCTTGGAGCGATAGAGGTGATGCCAGCCTGTAACCCGTAGTGAGGCCGCTGGCCGACGTGCTTGATTGTATAGAGGTCTGAGCCTCATAGCCTCCGGTGGGCGACTTTTCCTCATGAGCGTCCAGATCATGTTGCTGTCCCCGACGATAGTGAGCGGATGCCAGTTCTGGCGAACCGTCGCAGATAGGCCAGTACATAGGCCGTGGAATTCCGCCGCAGTGTGGGTTGTGGTGGTGGGAGAGGGCAAACGCCACTGATGCGTGTCGCGTGGGTCGCAACCACGGATACGCTGTCTATCAACTCTACGAGTCTCCGTTTGCCC
>JAADXJ010000778.1:0-14666 GCA_023337735.1 Pythium biforme
GAACAGGCTGATTTCCCAGCAGCTCGGTCGCCACTGGCACGGCGGGGTCCCAGTGTGGTCTCCTACTCAGTGGCCACTATATTGCCATGACTGCACACGAGGTTTGTGGCCACGAATGCCAGTCGAAAGGGAAGAGTGTTCATGCAAAAAAGGAATCATGTATAGATGTGAAACGCGAGCTACCCGTGTTGTGCCGCTGTAAGCATAGACCTGAAGAGGAGGGCCTAGCGCTTCTGGTGGTTGAGGAAGCGCATCGCGAGCAGCGTGATCACGCGCAGCACCACGATGCACAGGATCAACACGCCAAAGTTGCGCGCGATGTCGTCGTATTTCATGTTGAACTCGGTCTCGACAAACATCTTGACCGTGCCGTTACCGAACGAGGCCGGGCTGTTCGTCAGTGGCTGGCAGCCGCGCTGCACACCAACGTTCGTAAACGAACCCGTCACATCGTCAAACACTGGATCCGTCGAGCAATCGGCGTAGACGAGTGCCGCGAGCGTCGAGAACGCGTAGCGAAGCGGGTTGATCGTGTAGAACCACTGGTACCACGACGGGATCGAGCCGCCGGGAGGCAAAAAGCCGACGTAAATGAAGACCATGGCCCCGACGACCGAGCCCGTGAGTGTCGCGACGACCATCGTGGGCAGCAAGTACGCCAGCAATTGGCCCATGTACAGATCCACCAGCATGCCGAGCGACGACGCGAGCCAGAAGAGCACAAACTTGCCAAAGCCCGTGAAGCCCAGAAAGAGAAAGAGACCGACCGAGACGATGAGCCCCTTGGCAAACACGTACGGGATCTCTGCGACGGTCATGCCGAGCCAGTACCACACCGTGTGGTACGTGTGGGCCGACTGCTCACGGTAGAACGCCGCGCGGTCCATCATGGCAAACGGGATGGCGCTGTTGAATGACACGTACGACTGGAACTCGTGGGCGACAAACATGACACCTAGTGCCGACATGAGTCCGTGGTAGGACGACGTGTCCAGCCCAAGGCCAGCCAGACCAAGCACAATCACGGCGCCGATCGCCGTGCCAAACATGGTCACGTAGTGCGCGGGCGTGCGCCAGTACATGCGAATGAAGCGCAGCAACAAGAACTTCATCTGCGTGGACCCCGTGGCCGCGTGCGTCGACTCGAAAGCCAGCACCCCGAACGACATCGACGGTCGGCCGACGCCTTCCTCTTCCATCACCGTCTCCAACGCCTGCTTGGCCGCACTGCGTTGGAATGCCATTGGGAAATCCACACCATTTTGGTCCGCCGTCGCGCCGTCGACACCAGCCCCAATACACTCGAGCATCCAGGTCGCTGGGTTGTATCCCGTCGGTAGCGGCGTGACCGAGGGCACGGCCTCGAAATACTCGACGAGCGAGCGGTAGCCGTCCGTGAGATCACCGAAGAACACGGTTTGACCGCCGCGCTGCAGCAGTAGCAGGCGGTCAAAGACCGCGAACACCTTGAGCGACGGCTGGTGGATCGTGCAGATGATGGTGCGGCCCGAGTCGGCCACGCTGCGAATGCTGTCCATGATGAGCTTGGCCGAGCGCGCGTCCAGGCCGCTGGTTGGTTCATCCAGGAACAACACGCTTGGCTGCGCGGCGAGCTCGACGCCGATCGTAAGCCGCTTGGTCTGCTCGAGCGAGAGGCCTCCGGCCAGGTGATTGGCGATACCCTCCAAGCCAAGCAGCTCGAGGCACTCGTCCACCGAGTCGTACTTGACGCTATCGGGCACATCGCTACCCTGGCGCAGGAACGCGCTGAACGTCAGTGCCTCTCGCACAGTCGCTGTCGCCGAGTGGATCCCCGTCTGCTCGCAGTATCCTGTCGCGCGCCGCATAGCCAGCTTCGTTGCCGGGTGACCGTTGAGTAGGATGTCGCCCTTGACGACGCCCGTGTTCTTCCGGCCCGCGATCACGTCCAACAGCGTGGTCTTGCCGGCTCCGGACGAACCCATGAGCGCCGTGATGGTCCCCGGACGCGCAAAACCCGTGACGCCTTTCAGCAGATCGATCGACTCGCTCGGCTGCTGCGGGTTGGGCACCGAGTACCACAAATCCTTGAACGCCAGCGTGACGGGTGCGCACGCGCGGTGCTTCGGGCGCACCGAGAGCTTGGTGGCACGGTCTCGCGGCGTTGTCGCGAGTCCGTACTCGCCGGTCGCGTCTTCTTCACTCGTCGCATCTTCCTCTCCACTCGCTTCAGCTGTCAGGAGAGGTCCACCTCCGCTCGTGGGACCACTGTCGTAGCGCTGGTACTCGAGCAGTACGCTCGTCAGCGCCATCAAGACGAAGATGAATCCAAGTAGGTAGATGAGTGAGTAGACGATCCACTCGCGTCCCGTCGGCACGTCTGAGAGTGTGAGATAGTACTCGCTCATGGTCTTCCCGAACTGCGTGCAGTAGTCGATGCCATCGAACACGCACACATCGTATAGGGGCGAGCGGTAAAAGTTGATGGCGTGTGCACGGAACGCCCAGGTGATCGGGTTGATCCAGTAGAGCCATACCAGGTAGTCCGGAATCTGGCTTTTCGGGATCACGAGGCCTGAAAACCCCAAAATAACCTGGAGCACAGCGAGACCAGCGGGGACGGTGAAGTACACGCTGGGCGCCGCGGCCGTGACGCAGAAGAACGTGAGCACGGCTGCCACGGTCGAGAACAGAAGCACCAGTAGAAAAATGAAGAACTTCGCAGCGTCGGCTTCGTAGCCCGTGATCCAGTACACCATCGTTCCGAAGACCACGACCTCGACAAGCACCATCGCGATCTGGCTGAGTGTGTTGCCCAGCACGTACGCGGCCGTCTGGAAAAAGTTGGCGCCGCGCTGCTTGTAAAAGACGTCGCGCATGGTCTGCAGCGCTGCGAGCTGCGAGGTCTGCTCGAATGCCAGGAACATCGACGCGGCGAAGATGCCGCCCATTGTGGCGGCGGCGTTCGTCGGGTCGCCGTTCAAGAATGTCGTCCCGTTGAACACGGCGATGACAATGACAAGGATCGCACGGCTGCGAAGCGTGACCGTGTCGCGAAGCAGAAGCAGTAGCTGGCGCCGTGCGATCGTCAGGGTGTTGGCCCACACCGACTGCTGAAACGGCGGGGTCTGTGTCAACGCGTGACGACCGTGCGCCTGAAGGGTAGGGTCCCAGGGACCTTCGAGGCAGCGCTGGATCTCGTGGCTTTGGTCTGACTTGCGGAAGTGGTCCGCTAACGCGCTCGACGTGCGCGGCACCGCGAGATGACGCTCATACTTGTGCTGCTGCGCCGTGCCAATGTCCAACAAAAAGTCGGCGACGTTGGCGCCCGGCGGACACTCGACCCCGAGTCCGTGAAAGTACGTCGCAGCCGCATCGGTCGGTCCGTAGTACATGACCTCGCCATCGTGGAACACAATGACGTCGTCAAAGAGCGCAAACACCTCGGGCGTGGGCTGGAGCAGCGAGATCACGACCGTCTTCCCGAGCGACTTGGCCAGCACGCGCTGCGCGTTGACGATGTCAAAGGTCGTGACGCTGTCGAGCCCCGTGCTGATCTCGTCCATGAACGCCGCGCGGTGGTCGCCGAATTGCATCTCGCCCGTGGTCACGCGCTTCTTCTCGCCGCCAGAGACACCGCGGGCCATGCCGTCGCCGACGATCGTGTTCCAGCAGTTCTGGAGACCGAGCTGCGCCTGGATGACCGACAAGTCGTCGGGCTTGTTACCACCACGCGAGTTGAACGCCTGCGCGTACGCGAACGTCTCTTGCACAGTAAGCATCGAGAAGTGCTGGTCCTGCTGCGGCACGTACACAGCCAGCTGCGGAAGCTGCTTCGTGAGTCGATGCTGTGGCTCGCCGTTGTACGTGACGCTACCAGCGACACGCACGTGGTCCCCGGAAGGTCGTAGTTGGCCACTCAGTGCCTTGAGGAACGTCGACTTGCCCGAGCCCGGTTGGCCCAGCACAAGCGTCATGGTACCCGGGCGCAGCACACCACTGACGCCTTTGAGCACCTCGCGGTATTGCGTCTTGGGCGGCATTACGGCGTCCTTGAGCACGCTGCCGATCGTCGAGTACGGCTTGGCGGCGCGCGCCTGCGTGGGGCTGATCACCGGGGTCTTGTACGTGACCGTGAGGTCCGAGAACCGCACTTCGAGCTGGCGCGACGGCTGCGGGTCGTGCGTCGCATTGAACGCTTCCATGGCGATCACGATGCAGTGAGTGGTGCGGGAGTGAGAAGGAGGAGGAGCTGGTGATTCAAATAAGGCAACCCGAGCGGCGAGAGGCAAATTGGAAAGTGAGCGTCGAACGCGGACGCCCGCAAAAGCGAGTGAACCAACGCGTGAGGAGTTCCACCACGAAGTCCGTGTTCAGGAGTCCAGTGGGCGAACGCCACTCACTCTACACATGCAGTACGTAATAGGAACGGGAGAAGCTCTCCCATGCGACGGACGTTCGTCCCCAAGACGAGTACGTAGCCCTGGCTTGGCTATGTGCCATCGGATGAGTGACCGGCACAGCGGCGACGTGATCTTTCCGTATACTGGACGGTCTTTTATACAAACTTATTCACTTGGACAGTGCATAATCATGTGTTGACCCGTCTCTGCACGACTTGGCTTCGTAGCTCCTTGAGAACGCCGAGACGGCCACGCACTCCAGTGCGTGACGTGGCACGCGCCATTGGGCTCACCGTGTCGCGCCTTCTCCTTTCTCCGCCCTTTCGTAACGGAGGATACGCAATCGGTGCGACGAGTCGTGGAAAAAGCGGTCGCTCCTGGCGATTGCGTGGCTTGCTCGACGGACGGCGCCGTCGTGGAATGTGCGTCGGCTCCATGGACACCGTGGTGGCGATCCTGAACAGGCGTACGTGAGGTTGGTTTGGTTTGCGTACGTGGCAGGATGGGGGCGGCAATGCGACTCCATGAGTGGAGGTCGCTTTCACAAAACCCCCACCTGGAGACGGCTGCTGCTGGCAATGATTACGCTGTGCAAACGCCATTCAAGCGACGGCTACGCCGGGCAGTTGGTTGGCGACAGCACCCTTGGAGATGACCCGTAACATAGTTATTCACTGTCTCCTCTTGGTGGCCGTGGTGTGTATGAGCCGTAGCATAAGTGGATACAGTACGCGATCCACATTGAGCCATTGCATCCGTGTGTACCAGTGTACCAGTGTACGTCTCGATCCTGTAAACTTCAACCTGGAAAAATACAGGTGAAACATACTACAATAGTTCAGACACTAGAACCTGGAACTAAATCTCCAGACGGTTCCAGGGAAACGTTCCCCACTGTCCTCTCCTTTCCCCCAAGAATCGGAACGGCAACAAGACGGAACGAAAATGACGATCGTAGGCGCCGCGCAGGACGTTCAGTACGAGGCTTCCGCTGATCTACACGACGCCGCGCGCCGGCGGCTGACGCTCGAAGGACTGGGCAAGCGCGCCTTTGCGTTCCCGGCCGATGGCGTCGCGTTTTCGTCGCGTTTCGATGGCGGGAGTCTGGCGCATGTCGAGCGCGTCGGCGGCGACGGCTTTGTGGTCACGATCCCTGAGGATGCCGCGCAGAGCGGCGTGGTGACGGGCTACACGACGTGGTTCTACTTTGAAGTGCTCGTGGACGCGCATGCGCTGCCAGCGCCAGCGCCGGAGCGTACGAGCGACGCGACGAAACCGACACGAAGCGTGGCAAAGCCCGTCGGGAAGACCGGGAGTGCGAGAGAGCTCACGTTGACGCTCGCAAACATGAACAACCAGCGCGGGCTCTACGCGAACGGGTACACGGTCGTGTACAGCGTCATGGATGCGGCCAACGAAGGAGACTGCGTCGAGCAGGAGGAGATCGAGCGCCATTTCGAGAACGAGCGCAAGTGGCTGCGGCTGCCGACGCCCATCGATGTGCAGAAGTATACGCAAGTAGTGGAGACGACGAAGGTGACGCAGCAACGGAAGGCAACGAAAAACAATGACCGCGATGACGACAGCGAGGACAGCAGTGGCGGTGGACGAGGCACGACAACAACCGCAGCGCCAACAACAAATCAGAAAACGGAGACCAAGATGAAGATCTCGTTCACGCACCATGTGCAGTTCCCGCGCGAGCGCGTGCGGTTCGCGTTCTGCTACCCGTACACGTACACCAAACTGCTGCGCCAGCTCAACGCGTTCGACGCCAAGTTCGCAGACACGGCCCCATCGTCCGGAGGAGCCGTGTACTTCCATCGCGACGTGCTCACGCATTCGCTGGGCGGCCTGCCGATCGAACTGCTGACGATTTCGTCGCGCGATGCGTTGCTGGATGCGCACGAATCGACACTGCCGTTTCTGCACCCGATGCGCACCGGTCTCCGCGCGAGGGCCTTCGATCTGACGAAGAAGCGAACGGTGTTCATCACGTCCCGAGTCCATCCAGGTGAGACGCCAGCCAACTTCATGCTGGACGGCATGTTGCGGCTTCTACTCCACCCTACGGACGACCGCGCTGAAATGCTTCGACGCCACTTCGTGTTCAAGATCATCCCTGTGTTGAACCCCGATGGCGTTTGCCAAGGCTTTTATCGAACGGACTCGCGAGGCGTGAACCTGAACCGCGTGTACGAGAACCCGCTGCACGAATACGAGCCTGCGATCTATGCAACCAAGCAGTTGCTCCTCAACACGGTTGAACGCTATAGCGGCGAGAGGGCCCGCGATCACGTTGTTTACCTAGATCTCCACGCTCATGCCAACCACCGTGGCTGCTTTGTGTACGGTAACCATTTGGTTCAAGCTGCCGGAACGAAAGCTCGCCCAAGCGACTGGACAAGACAGGTTCAGACCCAACTATTTGCCAAGTTATCGAGCCTGCACAGTCCCTTCTTCGACTACGGAGCATGCTCGTTCGATCCAGCGAATATGACGAGACGTGATGCCCGAGACAATAACAATGCGACGACTTCACGAGCTGGATCAAGCCGCGTCGGGCTTTTCCTCGCGACCGATCTGACGTACGTGTACACGATCGAGTGCAATTACAACGAAGGCCGACGCAGACTGGAGACGTCGGCCAAGCAAACTTCTCGCCCACGATCCGAGCCCAGCGCCACGACGTGTGATCGAATACAGCGGCACTCGGCACCTCTCGGCGGCCGGCTCTTCATCAAGTACTCCCCGGCTGAGTGGATTGACGTCGGCGTTGGGTGCTTGCTGGCGCTGAATGATTTATTCCAAGTTGCGCCAAGTCGTGTGGCTGGTTCGTCGGTGCTGGCAGAATCACCGTACAGAACGCTCGACGGCGTGAAGAAAAGCATCCTATCGGACCTTAAAGCGAGTGATGTCCAAGGTAAAGACACATGTTCGACCCCACAGCAACCGCCCAAATTGAGTGAATCGATCAAGGTCTTGTCCACCGTGAAGCCCTCTCCACCAGGACCACAACGAGTGGTAAGAACCAGTTCTTCCAAATCCATTGTGAGCAAATATTAGTGCGCCGCTACAGGAGGCGATGAAAATCGAACTTGGCCGTCACGTCCTCCCAGTCTCCTGAAGACGCTGCACACGCAAGGGTGGACGCTTCCGTCTGCTCGACGAGCGACGTGCTCCCACTCGCAAACACGCCGATTGTACCAGCAAAACTCGGGAACGAACGGCCGACGGCACGCAGAAATTTATCGACGTCGGGTCGCATGGAATAGATCATCAGCTTGTCCATCACGTCGGGTCCAACGGTGTTCGACTCGAGCATCGAGTTTCTCGGGTACGAACCGCGCTCGGATTCCCTGTCGGCGTCGCTCTCGCCCTCACTAGTCATCTTCGTCATGGAACGCAGCTTCTTCAGTCCTCTAGTGGGCACACTACGTTCGGTGCGTTCCAAGTGGCGCTTCGCATCGTTGTACAGTTTTTCTTGGCGCTTGCGCTGACAACCCAAGAGCCCGTCATTGATGAGTCCGACCCCACCTGTGATACCAATACAAGCGACCAACAGTAGCGAGTTGTTGCGAAGCAGCTGAAGGATGGGGAAGTCACCGCCCGCTCGCGTCCGGAGTGCGTACCACTCGATGAGAACGGAAACCGGTGCAACGCATGCAGTGACTAGCACAAGCGTCGACGCCCTCGCGAACACACCGCTTAACGACTGATGAAACGGTCGCGAAGACCACCAACTCAACGAGCCACGGTTTTGAGGTGGCACCGAGCGAGGGCGACGACATGGGTTCGTAGACTCAGCGTCATCGAGGCGCCCCCGGCCAGCGCTCTTCGCCTCTGTCGGATCGAAGCTACTGCAGTGGAACCCTGCGGATGGAAGTCGTTGGTACTGCAGGTCGTCGTGAAGCGGGATCTTCGTCAAAAAGAAGCGGAGCTTGAAGTGGCTCTCGTTTGGGTCGAGCGTTTTGATGCGGAAGAAAACGTCCTCGAATTCCTTGAACAGACAGACGTCCTCACTCGTCCAGAGTAGCCAGACTTGCTTATCAAATGGGCTCTGGCGAACACAGTTGGTGTGCAGACTACTGGCCTGGTCAGTCTCGCCACCAAACTCGCGCGCGATCTTAGTATCAAGGGAGCTGCTCGCAGCAAGCCACGCCTCATGGTAGAGCTGCTCAAGGATGCTCAAGATCTCAACGACGCCAGTTTCGCCTGCTATCAACACCAGGCATCGATACTGCTCGTACACAATTGGGTGAGTCGGTCCGTAGAAGCCGTCCACGTACACGATCGGTGGTTTCTTCGCCACGTACGCGACTTTTGCGACATCGTGGATCTTTCGAGCCAGTATGTTGCCATTCGCGTTGGCGTTGGTCTGTGTGATGGAACTGCGGACGTAGATCGTGAAGACGCCAGGGCTCCGGGCGGGAGACGTTGCGATCGTACATCGCTGCCACTGCATCCATGAGACCTGCGGGAGCCGAATGTCGACGTATTGACCAGCAACGAAGTTACAGCCGCTTGTGTCCATCTTGTCAACCGTTCTTCTCAAGACGAGGCGTGTAATGCCATTCGGAAGTGGGGCCATGTCGACCAGTTCCACGGGATACCGAGAATGCGTCCAGGCAACCGCCTGTTGGACGAGCAGCGGCATCAGCGTCGGTAGAAGCCACACAATTACGACAGGGTAATGCACACAGAGCGCGAGTAACAGCACCAGTCCGCCCGCTGGATACAGGAAAAGCGCCACAGAACGAGGCAGTCGACGACCGAGTGTGTGGATGATGCTGAGCACCATCATAGCACCGTAAGCGATCTCCCCGAAGACGATCATCCCCGCGTTCGGATCACTCATGATGGTATCACTGGCGGGAAACAGTTTGGATGTGAGCTCACCGATGAGCTGGAAGTGCATGACCAAGCAGAACGCATGGAGCGCCGAGCAAGCGACCGCAAGAAGACCGAACCAGTTGCGGTACTTGGACGAGACGTGTGGGTTCGTGATGCCGAAGAAATCGAGGTAGACGGTCCACCGGGACGGCTTGGGGATCAACACTAGGAGCCAGACCGCGTTGAAGACTGCGTTGAAGGCGAACGCCACACCAACGTCGCGCCATATTTTCTCCGTGGGGGACGCCATCTCGGTGTTGGAGCGGAGTAAGCTGAAGATGAAGATGATCCCATTCGAAAGGAGGAGTAGCACGAGCAGCACGATCTCGCCCCACGAAGCATCGATGTATACTGGGTTCCATCTCGAAAACAGCACCGGCTTGTGCCTGAGCCACCTCGGAATCTCTACGACTCTTCGCAGCTCGCGCTCGAGCGAAAAGGTGAACCAAAGCGACGTTGCGATGATCGTGGGTGTTATCCCGACGGCCAGAAGGTACACGACGGCAACGGCGTCGCGCTTAGCCTTGACGCTCTGCTGGAAACCGGACCCCAAGAAGCTCGAGTAGAACCGCCGAAAGATTGATACCTGGATGGAGTGATAGTACCAGGGCGTGAAGAACACGAGCAGTCCAATCACGTGGACCACGATGCAGATAAGGATCACGACAGCGACGAGCGCGTACCCGAGACGGCATCGACAAGAAGCGGCTTTGTGTGTCGCTGGAGCATAGGGAATGCCCGACTCCATGGAAGAGATTCGGCTCACGTCGCCCAGGATAGCGAAGCTCGCGTTGTTTGCCACCCGGTATGGCCGTTCGCCTGGCTTGCAGAATCGGGTATCGTCGCTGGCGGCAAAGTCGCTCATCTGGGGATGGAAATGCTGCGCCTGGGAAGATGCCAGCGACGAGAAATCGAATTCCCACGGAGACGTGACGCTTCGACTGCCGACGCTGTCGAAGCATGCGCGACGGTGAAGGCGGAGAACGTCGTCATAGTTGTCGTGGTCTTCGTCAGGCGCGCGCTTGGGCTTGATGCCGCTCATGTCGAAGAAGTTGGCACCGTGGGCGGTGTTCAGATCGTCCAGGTTGAGCATGTTTGGAACCGGCCGTGTTACGTGGACCAGAGCCACTCGGATGAGAAAATGGCGCTCACCCACCACCGTATGGACAGCGCGCGTGGATGAAGAGTCCGTCCGATGAGTCCAACACAGCACGAGTCGTCGGTGATGATGCCGCCCAAACCTAATAGCAGTGATGTATCCTGGTACGGTAATATGAAACCCAGGAACCCAAAACCACTTTTTTTCTGCGAATCTTCGCGACACGTTCGGCAGCTCTTCGCCGACAGATCCGCTTTCCATTGTAGTAGCCGGGTAGAAAACGGTACCACCGAAGGAGAGTGATACTTCGAAGTATAGTTGAGCGGACGAGCAGCTTTCGGGTTGTGACTTGGTGTGTGGCAAACCCAACCGTGCCCAGGCTTCGGTTTCCTCGTAAACAGTTGGTCGACATACAAGTAGATATCAAAAGTTGTTTAACATGGTCGATACACTATGGACACATCAGAAACTTGTCAATACGAGTCGCCTTCGGACGGGATTCCCGGCAAGCGTGAGGATGTTAGCTACCATCGCTTCGTCCAGGAACGCGATGGCCGGTAAAGGCTCGCCAGGGACGATCAGGGTCTCATTCACGACGCTAATGAACGCGACTTTGGCTCGCAGTGGCACGGGTATGCGAATGCCGGCTAGCCAGGCGTTATCCAGAGCGAGGAACAGTGGCTTGAGTCGAGTGA
Organism: Pythium biforme; assembly: GCA_023337735.1. Classification (NCBI taxonomy): domain Eukaryota; phylum Oomycota; class Peronosporomycetes; order Pythiales; family Pythiaceae; genus Pythium; species Pythium biforme. The sequence goes on from JAADXJ010000778.1 coordinate 11,070, forward strand.
ACAAGCTGCGAGGCAGCTTGAGCTGGAGGAACGTCAATGTGACATTCGTTTGGACGAGTCGCTCGATCAACTTCTCCACATCTAGTAGTATGGGACCGAGGGATGGCTGGACTTCCAACTGCCGCGGGCCAAGGCTGAGTGAGAGCTCCTTGATGACTTGAGAGATTCGCAACGTCGGATCCTGCAGTGCCGATAGCAGTGCCACAAACTCGGTTGACGAACTGCCACCCGGACGGAGTACTTCGAGCTTGGAGACGCTACACTTTTCCGATTCGTACGAGTTGATCAGATCCCTGGAACTTGGCACTGCACGATTGCACAGCTTTAACGTACGGAGCTGAGGACAGCTCGCCCACATCGTGTCTAATAAAAGCCGATCTTCGATGCCACCCGACAGTACTAGTTCTTCCAACGGTTCGCCCACGAGGTGCAAGAACTCGCGCAGGATGCGAGCCCGAGACACGGTGTTGCGTCTGCCGTCTAGTGAACAAATCGCGAGCGACCGAACGTTGTGGGTTTGGAATCGAAAAAAGCGATAGATCTCCAAAGGGTCGTCGACTTTGTTCACGTTGTCGATGCGCAACTCCTCGAGCCGTTCGACGGGCAAGGCGGCAGCGATATGGCGTCGCAGCGCATCCAAGCTTTCATCATTGATCGCGAACGAATCAAGTACGACGTTGTGGATGGAGTGCGCAGAGTTCGAGAAGATGGCGTGGACCAACCACACGATGAACCGTGGTGGTACCTGCGGACGAAGGTTGTCGTGGCACGCGACACGAAGGTTGGGAACACCAGACGAATACTGCAGTGCAAGGCATTGCTTTGACACTTGTCCACGCCACGGTGAAGAGGCCAGGAATTTACTGAAAGCGTCGTCACTCACCCAAGAGAAATCCGGGGTCAGTGTCTGTGCCGTCAAAATGATTGATGGGAAATGGCGTGTGGCAAGTGAGATCCGGGACAAGCGGAAGAGCGAGACAGCCTCACCGCATTGTCCACTTCCGAGCCGTCGCTGTAACGTCGCTGCAGTGTCGAGCAACGCGCGGAAGGTATCGACGCCTTCGATGTCGATACTGAAATGGATGGAGAGTCGACCATACACATCCGCCATCGCCACATCGTCGCTAATGATCTGTAGCAGTTGCCGGAGCGCTTCCCGGAACGAAGGGTCTCGGTCTTCACTCGCCACGCTCGTCATACAGATAGCCTCCATCACGGGCAGCAGCAAACTAGGTGTACCCACCAAACTGCGCCGGCTCACGGGTTCGACAAATGATATCTCCACATGGCGCGGGACCACGTTGTGATCGCTGGTGGGGAAGGTAGCGTTCGCCGCATCAACGACTTCGACGAGCTGCTCGCAGTGCGCCAGCGCAAGCCGCTTGAATGCTTTGCGGTCCACGATCGACAGCACGAACACGAGCTCGAGCGCGTCACGCAGCCGCTGGAAGTTGGCAGTCGGTGCGACGATGCGCAGCCCAGAGAACGCCGGACATAGGCTGCCGGGTGCGCGCTCCACTGGCAGTGAGAGCCTGTGCGCGCGCAGCACGCGCCACCAGGGCGCCAGGAACGCCCACACGCCTTCGTCGGCGGCGGCGTCGTGGTCGTTGTTCGCGTTGGCTTGCATGTTTGTTCTTTGGGCCAAACACACTTGACGAAACAAAAAAACTCGAAGGAGCTCCTCCGTAGCCAATCACAGGCCGCTAAACTTCATGTTTTCCACCAGTTAGAAGAGATCATGCCTAACCGAGGTTTTGGATGGCGTCAACACGTTGGGCACATCAGACTCAGGCCATTTTAGACACTTTCATTGGGTCATAGTGCCTAGTATCATTTCTGATGCTGTGGACATCAATCTCGTCACCCGTCGCGTGACCAGCGCCAAACCTGAATGTGGCGTCATTTCTCGCTTTGCTAGAAACGCATGGCGTCGACTCCATCCATCGCTGCCGCTCTCCCCGTCGGCAAGCAGCGCACGTGGCCGCTGTGCGTGGCCGCAGGCGTCGCGGCGCTGGCCGCGTGTTTCGCGCTCGCGCTTCCCCTGCGTACGACGCTCGGCTACGTCCTGCTCGCGAGCTACCTGCCGTCGTACCTCGACGGCTCCGAGCACACGGGCGAGCGCTACTGGCCGTGGTTCGCCGGGCTCTGCAAGCGCACGATCATGTCTTCGGTGCCGACGACACTCGTGTGCGAGGAGACGATCGACCCGACCAAGCAGTACATCTTTGGCTCCCACCCGCACGGCATCGCCTCGGCCCACCACGGCGCGATCATGGCCGGCTCCTCCAAGCCTTGTGCGTAGTGACGGGGCGTGGTGGTCGTCCTGGGATGTGAACCTAACAAACGCGCCCATGCTTGTCGTAGCATTCCATGACATCTCGCCCATGCACACGCGCAACGACCTCGGCGCTTCGGTCGTGTTCCGCCTGCCGCTGTACCGCGAGTGGCTCATCTGGCAGGGATGCGTAGATGCGAGCCGCCCCACGGCCGAGCGCGTATGAGTTGAATGAGTCAGTACGGTTGTGAATGTGACTGTGGAGACTGACTTGGCCTGTTTGTGTTTGTGAAACGGTGCAGGTCTTGAAGAAGGGCAAGAGCCTGGTGATCCTGATCGGCGGCATTGCCGAGCAGATGCTGTCGCAGCGCGGCGAGCAAGTGATCTACGCCAAGAAGCGCAAAGGCCACGTGCGTCTCGCGCTCAAGTACGGCGTGCCACTCGTCCCGAGCTACGCGTTTGGCGAGACCGAGCTGTATACCCACTCCAAGTGCGTGACTTTCTCCCACATGACGATAGCCCTCATCTAACATATTGGTTGTCGGTCCACAGGGTGCTGCTCCCGTTCCGCCAGTGGTTCGCCAAGAAGTTCTCGGTCGCGCTCCTGATCGCGTACGGCCGGAACAAGTGGTTTCCGATCGCTCACCACGACGGCGTCGTGCTCAACCAGGTGCTGGGCAAGCCCATCGCCGTGCCCAAGATCGAGAACCCGACCCAGGAGGACATCGACAAGTACCACCAGCTGTACATCGACGAGCTCGTGCGCATCTTCAACAAGTACAAGAAGCAGTACGGATGCGTGGGCCAGGAGCTCAAGGTGTTGTAAAATTCTGTTCCATCCCATAGACATCAGAAGCGCCGTGCGCTTGATGGGTGGCGCAGCAAGAAAGACAATACTCTAAACCGTGAAGATGTCGAGCTTCGTGCTTGCTGGTGCACCGTTGCGTCGTTGGATTCTGGCTATTGTCGCGCTGACGAACTCGAGCTTGGCGCGTAAACCGAGCGGAACTCCGATACCCGGAATCCATGGGACTTCATACCCCTCGAAGAGTCCCACGATGCGGTTGTACATTGGTCGTGGCACGGTCAGTGATACAAACCGCAGCGTTTTGCTGTATCGAACGATCGATCGGATCGCTTCCTCAACACGATGCAGCGCGGCCGAAAAGCCGTCCAGTCTGTCCCGGATGGTGACACAGCGACAACTCGTGGACGGTTTGAGATGTTACAAGCGAAGTGTCCATCAGATCCATCAGCAGTTGGACGACCGAGCCGCATCCATCTACGACAGCGTTCTGGATTTCGAGTCTCCGAACCCAGCA
>JAADXJ010000779.1:0-14658 GCA_023337735.1 Pythium biforme
CTTAACAGTGTTAAGCCGTAGCTGATTGCGTATCCAGGTCTGAGGAGCTCCGCACACATGGACGGGCAGCTCACACATCCGAAGCATGCGGCTCGCCGTGCCGCGCACACGAGTCCGATTCTCTTCCTCGTTGTTCCGCGCACTTCCGTTCTCGCGCGCTGCCCGCCACGCCACCACCTTCTCCACGACCACCACGATCTCCATGGAGCCTTCCGCCACGTCGCCGCCGCCGCCGCCGTTCCCGCTGCGGATCCCCGTGGTCTCGTACATCGCCGGGCTCGGCGACATGGCGCGCACGAAGCTGCGCGCCTCGACGTGTCCGGCAGGCGAGCTCTTCCGCGCGGCGCAGATCGAGCTCGTCGACATGCCGCTTCCGCCCACCGAGGCCGACGACGTGTGGCAGCTGAGCGCGGACCAGCTCGCTGTGCTCGCGCACGCGACAGTCCTGCTCGGCGACGCGCACACGGTCGCGCCCGTAGTCGTCACGCCCGAGACCGTGGCGCTGCCGGCCCATGCGGGGAACCTCGTGCCGCTGCAGAGCGTGCAGTGGATGCAGGCCACGTACGCCGGCGTCGAGCACTTCCACAAGCGCGCGGCCGCGCACAAGGCCAGCGTGCCGTCGTTCCGGCTCTCGCGCGCGGGCGGCATCATGCCGCGCGCCATGGCGCAGTACGTCTTTGGCTGGGTCGTCGCGATCGAGCGCAAGTTCTTCGAGGCCAAGGAGCTGCAGGTCCAAAAGGACTGGAACAAGGCCGCGATGGAGTACCGCCATTACCAGGACGTGACCATCGGCATCCTGGGCCTGGGCGACATTGGCCAGGAGATCGGCCGGTTGCTCAAGACGGCCGGCTTCAATGTGCTGGGCTTCAAGCGCAACGTGAGCGTGCTGGATGCCGGCGAGGCGCTCGCGTGCGCGCACCGCGTGACCAACAATCTGCAACACGTGCTCGAGCAGAGCGACTTTATCGTGAGCGTGCTGCCCAGCACGGCCGCGACGCGCGGGCTACTCCACGAGCGCAACCTCGTGCACTGCGCGGCCAAGCAGCCCGTGTTCATCAACGTCGGCCGCGGCGACCTGGTCTCGGAGCAGGCGCTGCTCACTGCGCTCGACAACCAGTGGCTCGCGCGCGCCGTGCTGGACGTGCTGCCCGTAGAGCCGCTGCACAAAGAGAGCAAGCTCTGGGCGCACCCGCGCGTCCACATCACGCCGCACGTGTCGGCCAAGAGCTTCCCCCAGGACGTCGCCGACGTCTTTGTGCAGAACCTCAACCGCTTCCTCAAGCGCGAGCCGCTGCAGTACGCCGTCAACTGGAGCCACGGGTACTAGGCAAGTTCGAGGTTCGTTCGTAGCGAGGAGAAACCAAACATATTAATCACAAGGGTGGGTATCTATCTGCGGCTACTCGTCCGACGGCAGCTTCTGGAGGTACAGCTCGCCCCAGCGCGCGCCTGGCGTTGCTGTGGACGATTTCCGCGCCGGCAGCGCCGCGCGGGCCGCCCGTGTCGACGTCTTTGCGGCTGATGCGGTCGCTGTCATCGTCGCCTCGCTCTCGCCGTTCTCGGCCACGCGGGTGGCGTACGCGGCCTCGGCGGCCTCGACAATGTACCCGAGCTCGTTGCGCACGTTCTTGGGAAGCGCCGCGCCCAGCTCGAGCAGCTTCTTGCCGAGGCGCCACGAGATCGGCACGCCGCCGTGGTGCGCAAACAGTGCCACGGCCGCGAGCTCCGCGGCGTCGACCTGGAACGACGCATTCGGCGCATTCGGCTTGCTGCTCTTGCGGCCACGACGCGCGGGCGTCGCCTGGGTTTCATCTTCGCTGACGCTGTCACTCACGACGCGGCGCTCGTGGACGCCCGTGCTCGCGAGTCGGTAGAGCTCCGAGGCGAGCAGGAAGCCAAAGCCTTGGTCCACGGCGTCGCCGAGCACGCGCGCGCCCGTGACGTCGAGGCGGCCGAGCCGGTGGCAGCTCTGCAGCGCGAGCGCGTAGACGGCGCCGTTGGGCTTGACGAACTGCATGCGCAGCGTCTCGAACAGCTTGAGGCACGCGGTCGCGCCCTGCGCCACGAGCTCCTCCTTTTGCTTCTTCGTGAGCTTCTTTTGACCGTCCAACGGCTCGAGGCGGTCGCGCGACGGCACGCAGTACTCCATCGCGAGCTGGTAGTGGCGCACGTGGAGCGGCACGGCCGCGGCGCCCTTGGCCTGCTTGTCGAAGAGCTCGCCCAGCGCGTCGAAGCGGCGCTGCTCGCCGTGGATGTAGAGCAGCAGCTCGAGCGCGTCCTTCTGGAAGGCCGGCTTCATGTCGGTGAGCAACAGTTCCGCGCCGGGCGCGTGGAAAAGAGCGAGGATCGCATGGGCTTCATCGAGCTTGCCGGTCTGCACGAGCTGCTTGGTCACGCGCAGCAGCAGCCCCGACGGCTTGACGCTGTCGAGTCCGTGGAACGCGATGTGCTTGAGCAGCAGCGCCGCGCTGCGCAGGACGTCGTCGCCGGTGCGCTCGTGCGGGCCCTTTTGGTGCCCGCGCGGGCCGTCGAGCAGGCGACGAAGCGTCGCGTAAAAGAGCTCGCTCGACACGGTCTCGTCAAAGTACTCGACGCACTTGTCGAGGCGGTTGGCCTGCAGGAACGCGGCCATGACGTGGTCGCTCGTGACGTGCGCCAGCAGCGCGCGCGTCGCCGCGACGTGCTCGCGCTGGGCGGCGTCGTCGTGGAGGATCGCGAGCGAGAAGAGCAGCGACTGCGTGACCTTGGGCTCGCGCAGGATGGCTTCGTCGTGCTCCAGCAACACGTCGCGCACGGCGAGCACCCGATCGAGCCGCTTGGCGCGCGAGTAGGCCATGATCGCGGCGTTGTACGCGTACGAGTTGGGCGCGAGCCCGTGCTGCTGCATCTTCTCAAAGAGCGCGAGCACGTCGTCGTCGTCGCCCATGGTCGCCTTGATCGAGATCGCGAGCGAGAGCGCAGCGCCGTCCAGCGATTCCTGAGTCCCCGACGCAGAGGGCTTGGCCGCGTGGGCCTGCAGCATCTGCGCGCAGATCGCCTCGGCCTTCTGGATCGGCGTCGCGGCGCCTTCGCCAAAGTCGGGCGCGGTCGAGTGCTCGCGCATGCACGCGAGCAGCGTCTGCTTGTACATGCGCAGCGGCAGCTTGAGCCCGCGCTCGTGGCCGTGGCGCACTAAGGAACTGTGCGTGGCCGTGCGCTCGAAGAGCTTGACCACGAGGTCCGAGCGCCCGGCGCTAAAGCACACGTCGATGGCGTCCGCGACCGAGTCGATGTTCTCCTGGACCATCTGCTTGAAGCTCAGCGTCTCGCGCGCGAGCGCGTACGCGATCTGCCACTCCTGCGAGCCGCTCTCCTGGAGCGCCCTCAGCACTTCCATCTTGCCCCGGATCGGCGGCTGCACGCCCATGCGGTGCGCTTTGGAGATCCAGAACCGCGCCGGCTCCCAGGCCTGCGCCTCCAGCAGCTTGGAGATTGTGTCGCCAAAGCACACGTCGGCGTTCTGCAGCGTGCGGACGTCCACAAAGTCCATGAGCTCAAACATGAGCGGCCACTGTGCGTGCTTGACGAACGCGTCCGTGCTAGCGCGCACGACCGAGTCCGTGATCTTCATGCCGCGCGTGCGCATCGTCACGAGGTAGTCCATCACGCGCTGCGACTGGTCGCTGCGCGCCTTGGAGAAGCCGCTGATCACGCCGTTGTACAGCAGCTCGTCGCGCCAGTTGGCCGCGCCGCCCACGATCTCACCGTCAAACGCATCGTCGTCGTCGTCCTGGTCCATCTCGTCAAACGGGCTGTAGTGCTGGTGGTTGCTATCGTTGTACCCGCTGGACCGGCGCGCGCTGTGTGCCTGCTGCTTCATGCTCTCTTCGGCGTGCTCCATGAGCTCCTCGAGCGTCGAGAGGTCACCGCTGCTGGCGAACACACCGGCGAGACTTGCGTACGCCGGCGCCATCACAACGGGGACGCTCTCGACCATGATGTCCCAGACGCGCTGGGCGTCGCGCGAGTTCTGCTTGGGCTCGCGCTCCGTGTCGCGCGAGAGCGCGTTGAAGACAGCGAGGTAGATGCCCGCGGAGCGCGGCAGCGGCTTGCCGACGCGGCGGCGGTTGGCCACGAACGTGTCAAACAGATCCACGGCGGTCTGCGTGCGCCCGAGACGGCCGTACGCGCGGATCGCGGCGGCGTAGGTCGTGTCGCGGATGTACGCCGGGTCGTACATGGGGAAGATGTGCTCAAAGATCGCGGTCGCGAGCTCGCTGTCGTTCGTGGTCGAGAGCTGCGTGACCATCTTGGCGTACTTGGTGAGGCTCGGCGACGGCTCGTTGATCGCGAGCACGCGCTGCCAGCACTCGCGCGCGAGCTCGTGCTTGTTCAGGCGCACGTACGCGACCATCATGCGCCCGTAGCAGAACACCGAAGGGGACAGCTCGTGGGTCATCATCTGGCTGAAGAGCTGCGAGGCCTGCCAGAACTCGCCCTCGCTCACGAGCGCGTCGATGGTCGCCGTGTAAATCGACTCGGGCATCTCGACGTTCGGTCGCTCGTTGACGGTCGTGAACGTCTGCAGCGCCTGCGGCAGCGCGCCGTTCACGATCTGCGCGCGGATCAGGTGGTTGAACACGTCGGCGTCGGCCTCAATGCCACGCTTCTCTTCCATGTGCGCAAACAAGCCCGCCGCGAGGTCGGCGCGGCCACCCATGCCGCACGCGCGGATCGCAGCCGCGTAGTGCGATGGGTCGAGCTCGAGGCTCCCAGCGGCCTCGGCGTTGAGCAGGATCTGGCGCGCACTGGTCGCGTCGCGCATCTTGCCGCATGACTCAAAGGCCGCCTGGAACGCGGCGTCCGAGAGTGGCACGCCCTTGGCCGTGACTTCCTTCGCGAGTTTCACGATGAGCTTCCACTCCTCGGCGGCGATGTACGCCTGCATGACAAAGTCGATCGTCCGGTTGGTCGGCAGCAGCGAGTCGACCTCCATGTTCTGCAGCAGTCCGGGGAGCACTTCGATCTTGCCCATGCGCGCGCACGCGGCCATCGCGAGCTCGTACATCTCGGGGTCCAGCGCAAAGCCCTCTTTGTCCATCTTGTCGAGCAGCTTGAGCGCTTGGCGCCAGTTGCCGTTGTCGCGGCACGCCGCGAGCTCGCCCATGTGTTGCGCGAGCTTGTCGTGCTGCTCGTCGCTGAGCGCGCTGCGCCAACGCAGCTGCATCGCGTGCTGCGTGGTGCTGTTACTGAGCAGCGCACTGCGGCGCCGCAGCGTCACGAGCGAGCGTGTCGCGCCGGCGCTGAACCGCGAGGGCGCCGATGCCGCGAGCAGCGAGGCCGACGAGACGCTCAGCGAGCGGTGGTGGTGGAGGCGGCGCACGAGCCGCATCGGCGCTGGCACGGCCGCCGAGCTGCTGCCGCTAGCGGAGGCGGCGGAGGCCACCGCCGTCGTCGTCGCGAAGGCTCGTCGCGCGCGGAGCATAGCTGCTTGAAAAGGTGGTGAGAAGCGCGATTGTCGGTTCGCGTGCTCTTCCTTCAGGCCACTGGAGTGGACGTCGAAGCTGCTGGATGGCGCTTCCTGGGCGACAAAACACCGCAGACTGTGGAGCTGCTCAAGGTGGAATGGGAATGATGGTCGGTTTTTGGAGAAAGCAACAAGAAGGGGTAGGGGCGCACAGCGCACCAGTCAAACGTGATTGGGCACTATATGTGAATCCCCCGTTATAATGTCATTCCTAAGTACGGATTCCGAAATCGGCTAAGTACGTTTGGTTTCCTTGACGACAAGTGCACCGTAAATGTAGCCATTTGGGAAAGCCCCAGCTATTTTGGCCGCCCTGGGGCAATGAAAACTCTCGTCTGGGGCATGGTGCGTGTGCGGATGGCAAGAGCCTCGGTGTGTCAAGTGGGGAGCCAGATGGTCGTGAAGAAGACCGCGAAGAAGGCGCCGGTGGGCGGCGGCCATGGCGGCGGCGCGCCGGAGGAGAACAACAGCGACTTGGCGGCCATGCGCGGCACGCTCGAGGACTACTTCAACAGCAAAAAGGCCTACCAGACCGACCAGATGCGCGAGCTCAACAAGGAAGTGACCAAGCACTTGCTCACGGGCGACGGTGACGACAACGCCATGGTGATGGAGCGGCAGCAGGACGCCGCATGTCGTGGTCGTGGTAGTGGGAGCGCGAGATCGACACGCGTCGAGGTCAGCGGCAGGAACGACGATACCGACGGCCTCACGGACGCCGAGGCAAAGATAGCAGCGACGGCGTCGGATGACGGCGATACAAAAGATGCAGAAGACGCCGAGGAGCAGTTGCATCGACGTGGAAGCGAGTCCGAGAGCGGTAATGACTACGAGGACGACTACGAGTCGGACTCGTCCACGACTGCAGCCGCCGCTGCGGAAAAAGACGTCGCGGGGATGACGCTAGGTGACTATCTCAAGGCCCAGGGCGACGGCGTGCTACCGCCAGACGCAATTGAGAACGACAAAAGAGACGAAGCCAAGCGCGCCGCCCCAAAGCCCGAGAAGCTGCCGCAAAAGCCCACTGCGACGAGCAAGAAGCCGCTGCCACCGGCCGTGATCAGTGGTATGTCTCTGGACTACTACTTGGGCGCGTCCTCGGCGGCTGCCAACGGCGGCGACGACGATGGCAACAGCAACTACCTCCACGCAGACAGCAAGTCGCCTCCGAGGCGCCAGAAGAAGAACGCTTCGCAGAAGAGCAAGACCAAGTCGCTGCTGGCGGCGCTGCCAGCGAGACAGCCGCCGCCGCCGCCGCCAGACTACGCGGCCCACGAGGACTTTGCGACGCCGTTCCAAAAACGCATGAAAAAGCAAACCAAACTCAAGCAGCAGCAGCAGCAGCACATCCAGCAGGGCGGCGCCGTGGCCAAGTCGATCCTGCTGGGCGACTCGCACTCGAGCTCGCAGCTCCTCACGACCAAACACCTCCCAGCCTCGTCTTCCTCCTCGTGTTCTTCCTCTTCGACGTCCGCGCAACCGAAAGACAAGAAGAAACACGGCGGGGCCGGCTCGCAGCCGCCGCTGCCAAAGCTGCTGAGCTCGTCATCGTCGACCCACAGCTTCTTGCCGGCCGCGCACCACCGCGACCCGCACGCGGACGGAGACGATGGCGACTACCTGCCCGGCTTTGGCGCCGACGACAGTGCCGACGAGAAGCTGCCGCCGCTGCAACACCAACATGCCGTCGGCCACAAATGAACGAGACGAAGAAGACGCACAGTCAGCCGGTGTATATTTGGGGAAAGCTATGCCTCGGGCGAGAAGGGGCCCTTGGCATCAAAGTACGCGCGCGTGCGCGCGGCCTTGTCGACGCCAATGTTGTACGCCGGGTGGGTCGCGACCAACAAGTTGCTCGGGTCGCCCAGCACAACGGGCGCGTCCGGCTTGGTCGTGCGGCGGCGCAGCGAGCCGGGCAGTCCGTGCTGCGCGACCGAGAGTCCGCTGAGGCAGTAGCACGAGTGGTAGTGGTCACGCGGCTTGCCGGGCTTGTCGCGGAGCCCGCCCTCGATCTGCTGGCCGCAGAGCAAGATGTACTTTTGGAGCTGCTTGCGGTTGCACTGGTAGATCTGCGAGCCGAGCGTCTCTTCCACGACCTCCTCTAGCAGTGCGGGCAGCGCACCCTGCCAAAAGCTGTAGCAGCCGTCCACGAGCTTGTTCGTGCGGCCTTGGTACCCGCCCTCGAACGGCATCTGGCGGTTCGTGATCCAGTGCACGAGCCCCTCGAGGTCGGCGATCTGGTCCATCGCGTCGAGCAGCCACAGCGTCGCGACGGCACAGTACGCGTAGCCGCCGTGGGCCTCGTTGAACGGCTCGCCGGCAAAGCCGCCTTCGTACGTCTGGCACGAGACCACAAAGTCCACGACGCCCTTGGTCAGCTCGTCCGTCAGGATGCCGTAGAGACTCGCGATACAGATGACGCAGTACGTGACGCGCACGTCCACTTCGCCGCCGTCGTGGGCCGAGAACGCACCCGACGCGTGGTGCTTGCGGCTCATGAAAAACTTGTAGAGCTTCTGGCGGTCCACGGTCTCGAGCGCAGCGTCCGAGCCGATGAGCGCGAGCGTGAGGCACGACGCGTAGGTCGTGGCCGTGTGGCCGAGTTGCATGACGCCACCGCCAAAGCCGCCGCCCTCGGCGTTCCAAAAATGGCGGATCGTGTCGACCGTGCGCGCGAGGAAGTCGTCGCTCGGCAGGCGCTCCAGCAGCTCGAGCCCATGGAGGATCCAGTAGCAGATCCACGGCCGGCTCGCGTCCAGCGACACGAAGCCCGGCGGCAAGTGGGAGAGCGCGCGGCCCAGGTACTCGACGTGCTTGGCGCGCATGAGCTGCGGCTCGAGCGCGGCGTTCGCGAAGCCGTTCTCTTGGAGCTGGTGCTGCTGGTCCAGCGGTAGCCTGTCGAGCGGGAAGAAGAACATGCCGCAGCTCTGCTCGCACTCGTGCTGGTCGATGAGCGTGCGCGTAGTCACGCCGTCGCTCTTGGTGCGGAAGCGCTGCAGCGCCGCGGGGTCCAGCGACGGCGCCATGGGGCTCGTGCTTCTCTTGATCGCGTGGATCAAATCGCGTGTCGGAAGATTCGGGCCTGCGAAGTGAGCTCCTCGCTACTGTCGATCATCTGTTAGAAGCGACACGTAGTGTTTTCTGGTGTTGACCACATACAACGAGGGCGAATATGTACCTTCTATCAGTACGTCGTTGCGACTTGTTCCAGTATTGTATTCTTTACGGTAAACTGAAGAACTCGATTACGGTAACCATGCCTCTGCTTCGGTGGCACTGCGGAGAAGCATTGACCAGCTTGGGCAGAAAAACAAGAAGAGAACATGCTGGCGCTCGTGTGGCTCGTGCCGCTCCTAGCGGCCGCGTACCCGCTGCTGCTGCTGGGCGTCGCGCTGCTGTACGTGTCCAAGAAGCGTCGCGTCTACGCGCACCAGCGGCTGCTCGTGAAGAGCGACGCGTCGCTCGGCAAGCGCGTCACGACTGTCGGCGTGTTCCATCCGTACGCGGACGGCGGCGGCGGCGGCGAGCGCGTGCTCTACTGCGCGCTCGCGGCGCTCGTCAAGCGCTTCGAGCGCGAGCCCGAGAAGGCGCTGCGCGTGCTGCTCTACGCCGGTGACGACGGGCTCCGCGCCGCGCAACTCGTCGACCGCGCCGCCGAGCGGTTCAACCTGCCAGAGCTGCTCGCGCTCAAAGTCGATGCTGCCGTCAAGCTCGTGCCGCTCGCGTCGCGCGCGCTGCTCGAGCCAGACCAGTACCCGCGCTTTACGCTGTTCTGGCAGAGCGTCGCGCACATCCGACTCGCGCTGGAGGCGTTCAGCACGGGCGAGAAAATGGGGCTCTTCCCGGACGTGTGGATGGACACGACCGGGTGCCCGTTCTCGTACGTCGTCGCCAAGGGCCTGTACGCGTGCACGGTCGTCGCGTACGTCCACTACCCAATGATCTCAACCGACATGATCTCCAAGGTGCAGCAACGCGCCGCGGACTTCAACAACAACGCCGCGGTCGCCGCGAGCGCCTCGCGGTCGACGGCCAAGTACATCTACTACCGACTCTTTGCCACGGCGTACAGCGTGCTGGGCCGCACGTGCACGGACGTTGTCATGGTCAACTCGACGTGGACGTTCAACCACGTGCAGGCACTCTGGGGCGGCGCGCCGCTCATCGTGTATCCGCCCTGCGGGTCCATGGACGAGTTCAAGGCCTTTGGCATCACGCACCGCGAGCCGCTGGCGCTCTCGATCTCGCAGTTTCGCCCCGAGAAGAATCAGCTGCTGCAGCTCCAGGCCATGCACGTGCTGCGCACCACGTACGCCGCACAGCTAGGGCAGCTCGCGCCGGCCTTGAAGCTCGTGCTGCTGGGCAGCTGCCGCAACGCCGACGACGAAGCGCGCGTCGCGCTGCTCAAAGAGCAGTGCGCCGACCTCGGGCTTTCTGCCCACGTCGACTTTGTCGTGAATGCGAGTTTCGCGGAGCTCAAGGCATACTTGGCCAAGAGCTCGATTGGCATCCATACGATGTACAATGAGCACTTTGGCATCAGCGTCGTCGAGATGATGGCCGCGGGCATGGCCGTGGTCGCCAACAACTCGGGCGGCCCAGCTGCGGATATCGTCAAGCCCGGTACGGGCTACCTCGCGCTCACGGCCGAGGAGTACGCGCAGAAGATGCTGGCGGTGCTGAAAGCGAGCGAGCCGGACGTTGTCGCGCTTCGCGAGCACGCTCGCACGTCGTCGCAGCGCTTTTCGGACGCTGAGTTTGAAAAGCAATTGCTAGAAGCGATGCGCAGTGTCTTGAGACTGTAGATGACAACCAAATTATACATGAGATCGTGCATTCGTTGGTGTTGCTTCTTGCTACCTAATCAGGGATGCATCTCGACGTCGTCGTCTTCTTCTTTGATCTGCGTGACCTCGAATGACAGCTTGCCGTCGCGCTCAGTCACCTCGACATGGCTCTTGGGCTGCAACTTGCCCGCAATGACCAACTTACTCAGGTCTGTGACGACATGTTTCTCGATGAATCGCTTGATCGGGCGAGCACCGTACTGAGGGTCGTAGGCCTCATCCAAGATACGGTCCAGCGCGCCGATGGATGCGTGCAATGTGATCTGCGTTTCTTTGAGGCGCTTCTCCACCGACTGGAACTGGAGCAGAACGACTTCGCGCAGTTGCGTGCGGCCCAACGGCTCAAATACCACGATATCGTCGAGGCGGTTGAGAAGCTCCGGTCGGATCGTGTGGCGGAGCTGCTGCAGCACGAGTTCCCGCTGCTTTGCAAACGATGCACGGTCGAACTCGCTTCCGTCGCGTGACTCGACCTTGATCTTTTTCACACGCGGCGACAGCTCGTTCTCGAACAGCAAATGCTCCGCGCCAATGTTTGACGTCATGATCACGACCACGTTCGTGAAGTCCACAGTCCGCCCATGCGAATCGGTCAAACGACCATCGTCGAGAAGCTGCAGAAGAATGTTGAGCACCTTCGGGTGGGCCTTCTCGATCTCATCCAAGAGGATCACATTATACGGGTTGCGACGCACTGCCTCCGTCAGCTGGCCGCCCTCGTCGTGGCCCACGTAACCTGGCGGCGCGCCAATCATTCGAGCAACCGAGTGTTCTTCCATGTACTCCGACATGTCAATGCGGACCATGTGCTTGTCATCGTCAAACAGCTCAAACGCCAACGCCTTCGCAAGTTCCGTCTTGCCTACACCAGTCGGGCCCAGGAAGAGGAAGCTGCCCGTTGGCTGCTCACGCCGAGAGAGACCAGCACGTGATCGCAGCACGGCGTCGCAGACAGACTTGACGGCTTCGTTCTGGCCGACCACACGCTGGTGGATACGGTCTGCCAAGTGCATCAACCGGTCCGTCGTGCTTGAGGTGAGACGCGCAACAGGGATACCCGTCCATCGGGCCACAATCTGGCAGATCTGTTCTTCGCGGACGACTTCTTCAACGAGCTTGTCACCGGATGGATTCTCGTCCTCGCTCTTTTTCGCCGCTTCCGCCTTTGCGATGCGACGTTCGACGTCGGGGATAGCGTAGTACTGGAGATCTGCTACCGTCTCCAAATCTTGGTTACGCTCGGCCTTCTGGACCTTGAGGTACAGTTCCTGCAGCTTGTCTTTCATCCTGCGGATCTCGTGGACTCGTTCCTTTTCAGCCTGATGGCGAAGCCGCAGCGGCGTGAGTTCGTCGCTGATGTTGTTGATCTCATCGTGGACACGCTTGAGACGCTGCTTGCTCAAATCGTCCTTCTCCTTGGCCATCGCGGTTGCTTCCACTTGCAGCTGCAGCAGCCGTCGCTCCAGTTCATCAATCACTTCAGGCTGCGAGTCGAGCTGGACGCGCACATTCGCGCAGGCTTCGTCGACGATATCGATGGCCTTGTCGGGCATGAAGCGCTCCTTGATGTAGCGGTCGGCCAGTTTCGCGGCAGTGACCAGCGCCGCATCTGTGATCTGGACACCATGGTGGGACTCGTATCGGTCCTTGAGGCCACGGAGGATACTGACCGTATCGGTGACTGAAGGCTCCTTGACAAGCACTTGCTGGAATCGCCGCTCAAAGGCCTTGTCCTTCTCCACGTACTTGCGGTACTCGTCCAACGTCGTTGCACCGATACAGCGCAGTTCACCTCGCGCCAGCATAGGCTTAAGTAGGTTCGCGGCATCCATGGCACCCGAGGTCGCCCCAGCGCCCAAGATGAGATGCATCTCGTCAATGAACAAAATGATTTTGCCATCACTGTCCTTGACTTCCTTCAGCACGGCCTTGAGCCGCTCTTCAAACTCGCCGCGGTACTTGGCACCGGCAATGAGCGCGCCCATGTCGAGGCTGATGACCTGGCAGTTGAGCGAGTCGGGTACGTCGCCCATGACGATGCGCTGTGCGAGCCCCTCGACGATCGCTGTCTTACCCACGCCAGGCTCGCCGATGAGCACCGGGTTGTTCTTCGTGCGGCGACTCAAGATACGGATAACACGGCGGATTTCTTCGTCGCGACCAATGACCGGGTCGATCTTCCCGGCCTCTGCGAGCTCGACCAGGTTCTGGCCATACTTGTTGAGCGCGTCGTAGGTCTCTTCGGCATTCGCGCTCGTCACGGGCCGGCCCGCACGAATCGCCTTGAACGCCTCCTTCATCTTGCTCTCGTCCATGCCGTGCGCCTTGAGCACCGTGGCAATGCGGGCATCGGAATACAGCGCCAGAAACACCGTCTCGATCGCCACGTGCGTGTCCTTCATCTCCTTGCGCAGCTTGTTCGCGTACTTGAGAACCTTTGTGAGCGCCGAGTCGATCGCTGCATAGTCCGGGGCCGGCGTCTGCGACGGAATCAGCTGCAGCTGGCGCTCGGTCTCGTGCTGCACGCCGGCAGCGTCGCCGTGCATCTTGTCGACGAGCAACGCGCCCGTGCCGCGCGGATCGGCCAGCAGCGCGTGCGTGAGGTGCCAGGGCGTCACCTGCGCGTGGCCGCGCTCTTCTGCGAGCTCGCGCGCCTCCTGCAGCAGCGCGCGCGTCTTGTCCGTGAACTCTTCGCCGTTCATTCCGTCTCGCTGGGTGTATGGGTGTTGTGTGTTTGCTGCAAACGAAATTGAAGACTGAGGGCCGCACTGCCGCGCAAGGAGCCTGCTCGCTCGACCCGACTTCAACCGGTGGGGGAACCTGTGGTGAATGCACTAACGAATCTCGAGTTTTCGATGCGAACATTCACGAATGTTCTCGACCATACGAGAACGAGCAAACAGCGAATGACGGAGGTTGAAAGGTGTTTTTTTATTAAAAAAGAAAAAGAACCGTGTTGCACGAGACACGCAGTCTGCGACGAGGCAAAACCAGAGCCGCACCCGAGGATACGGTATCCGATACCGGTACTGTACGGTCGGGAGCCCATGTGGGTACATGCGCACATGGCTACAGGGTACAAAAGCGACCCGGCCTCACGATCCGCGGGCTTTCAAACTTGAATGCGTTGTGAGTTTGAAATCAGTTAGACGACAGACTACAGGCGTGAGCGTGGTGCGGGGAAGAAGAGTAACGCAGCACAGGGAAGGAAGGAAGCGGGGCACCACCGGACGGCCTGGCCGACGACGACAGCCTGGAGTAACACACTCAGTTGTCGGTCTCGCTGCCGCGGAGTGCCGGCGCGGGCGTGGCTGGCGCGAACCACGGCTCGGGCGTGTTGCCGTGCTGCGGCGGCCAGGCATTGACCTGGGCGATGGACGCGATGGCAGCGACGACCGCGACGACGAGGAACTTGGCAAACTGCATGGTGCTGGGTTGCTTGGATGGGGAAGGGAAGGGGAAGGAGGAGACTTGTGGCTTGCGTAGTGCAGACTGAAGAATGAACGAGAAAGCCGTGCCGGAGAGAGCGGAGATCTCGAGCCGAGGCGTTGGGGACTTGGAGTGGTAGGTGCCGAGAGGGGGGATACATAGTCGGCCCCGATTGGAGTCCCAACTTGGGACCTAAGGGGTTCCACGCCGTTTACTCGCATGGCACGCCTTTCCGTTGAACTTGAGCGAGTGCATCTGAGAACAGCACGCATACATGATATGTAGTTCGTACCTTTTTGTGGCCATTGGCCAGTGCCAATGGCAGTGCCGTGTGGCAATGACAGTGCTGTTGATTGGCCCCGTGTGGATCATTCCCGCTGAGAGAGATATAGATATCGCACAACCCACAGCATGTGATACGCAGGCCGCCGACAGTCGTACGATCGGTAACCATTGAGTAAACCCCGTCGTTAGACGCAATGCAACCAGTGCACACCACAGTCCAGCAGGGACGTGGGGTACGGTGAACACCACGATATAGTCCCTCGTGTGATGTGTAGTACATAGTGGCACATCAAGCACACCCAGCATCACATTGTATCAAACGTGCCCACGCTAAACCCAGCAAATTGGCTGGCCCTGTCATTCCAGGCAGGAGGGGCGGGTCAGCGGACGGATGCTTCCGAGGGCGTTCTATCCTAGCTCGAATAGAACGCCTTGGTAGAACGGGTGGGGAACAAGGCCCACGCCGATCGCCCAGATTGCAACGCGCGGGCTCCAACGTGAAGCTCAAGCATGGGGCCTGTCTGCGCAGTAGCGTCTACAGTATACCGTGCCACGATGGCAGCGAACTCCAATGGGGAGTCGACGGTAGCC